>JAPKLX010000046.1:842425-884069 GCA_026898415.1 Leonotis leonurus
ATGAATCTAAAATGCGAGAGAAACGAGACTAAAAACGGATAAAACAAACATCCCAATAGATATAGTTTAGTTTCATTCGCACTTTTCTATGATGATCAAACCACTAAAGCAGATTATAGGTGGTGCTAATGCTATATATATAATTAAAGAAATTAAAAAGGTTAATGCATGCATGATGCAAAGAAAGATGCCATTATGTACATATTTTTTCTAAAATGCACTAATTATGAGATAGGAATTTGTTTTTAATTTCGGCTAAGCTCACAAGCTAGCTAGTAATTTTGTGGTTCAAACTAGAGATTGGATTTAATGAAAAAAAAAAGATATGGATTGGATTGGATGGGGTATTAGGTATATGTAAATTTTACTTCAACAACAACCACAAGTTTATAATATATATTAATTTTCTGATTCATAAAAATATTATGTAATGTACATATAGTAATATAGAATTATATATATTTGCATAACGTTAGCATGATTTGATCAATATAATTGTAATATATTTATATAAGATCTTGTTATGTAATTTAAATAGTACACATGCATAATAGGATTCGCGTCGTCATAATAAATCATACTAATTTTTTGTTACACTGGATTTTCATTACATTAATATATATTTTATAAAATATGATATTATTATCAGCTTTAAATTTTATTTCAAAAAATTGTTTTCGTTGAGATTAAAACATACACATAGTGCAGGAATATATATAGAACGTCCATTCCATTCTAACGTGGGAGTGGGAGTCATATTCGTGATGATGAAAATTTTTAAGGGTTGAAAATGTGTGTGAGAGAGTACTTATATTTGGAGTGGAGTGTAAAGGAGCGGACTCGCAAACATTATTAGGGGTGAGAATCGATTCAGGATTAAGATTGAGTACATGTTCTGAAATTTTAATTATAGTTCCGATTTTGATTCCATTAAAACTTTGGAACTTCTGAATTCCAAAACTGATTATATCTTGTTTTTGGGTACTGTAAATTTTTCAAATTGTTTTTGATACTGTAAATTTTTCAAATAGTCCCGGCAATTGAAATGAAACTTAATTTAATTTTGAAATCTAATTTTTAATTTAGAATTTAAAATTTTAAAGACATGTAAAATATATAAATTCTTTTATTTAAGATAAACTACAGACATGTTTCCGATAATCGTGATGGAGTATGAGCCTATTTAGCTCAAAATCACATATTTCCTCTTTATGCTATTATATTGCAATGTGCATAACCCTAATTAATCAGCTACCTACCTATAATAAGTGCACTTGTCTAGCTAGTGTAAGAAATAAACAAAGTCTATTTGCCTAACTAGCTACTTTGAAATTAACACTAAATCAACTCAATTAATCCCATTTGAAACTAAAAGATTCCTAGCTACACATTGCTATACTTTTAATACCATCCCTGACTATATATATACTGCAGTGCAGACTGAATCAATGGTGATAGGAAAAGTTGAAGTGAATATGGAAATAAATTTGTGATACAATGATTGCAATCATAATAATTGGATTATATTTCGTGATGATGAATGATCCAAGTCATTAATTTAAAAGAGGGGTGGAATGATTACACAAAAGGTGTTTTTGACCATGGAAAAAAAGAACAAATACTCTCACTCTACCATTAAAATTGATCACGTTTGCTCAAAAAGTTCTCAGAGATTTAGTCAAACGTAACTATTTTTAGTGGGATGGAGGAAATAGTAAGTTGCTATTATTAATAATTATAATTAATTAAATCCCATGAATTAAAAGTGGAGGAAAGCAACTATGACAAATGGACTCAATTTTAGTTGTTGATTTGAGTAGAACATACACCTTCCCCAATCCCCACCATCATTTCACATCATATCACATGACACTATTATATTTGTACTTTCCAGCTGAGCTTAATTCCCACCATTCTTTTTCATTTTTAATGGATCCACTTACACTTTTTAATAATTAATTCTTTGATCAAGAACCTCCCCTTTCATTCATCAGAATCATCACTTCAAATTTCCACAATCAGATGACACAGAACAAATAGACCCTCTCTCTCTATATATATATACATATTCATCCAACAAGATGCAAATTCAATCTCACTTGTTTGTAATTACTTTGATATCTATTGTTATGTAGAGCACTTACACTATGGCAATACCTCCCTAGCGATTTAGAAGATGTTTGACTAAGTTTATTTTAAAAAAAATATTAGATGTCATACCTTAAGAGTTTATAAGTTGTTAAGGTATTTGGAGAAATAAGTTGCAGCTTATAAGTTCATGAAGAAATAAGTTGGGGTGTAACTACTTTTTTTCTGAACATCTTATAAGTTCCAATAGCTTATTTTTACAACTTATACTCTCAAAGGATTTAATTTATCAAACACTTTCAATAAGTTTATAAGCTATTTTAAGAAGTTTATAAACTCAGTCAAACACCCTCTTAATCCCAATGACTAAGCTAGTTAATGTTACTATTAATCTAATACTACATCCTCCCACTAAAATTTGTTTTCCTTTTTAAACCGTCTCAATAAAATTGACATATTTTAATAAATAGGAAATAAAAATAACTTTTTAAAGGTCTAAACCTAACCATCTTTTTTATCATTCGTTCATTCTTTCATTTACATATTCAAAAGAAACAACGCAAAATATTTAATTTATATAACTAATTAGGCTAAAAGAAAATAAGTTATTGGGACGAACAACTAATAAAATAAGGCTTTGGTTTGGGCTCAAGTTTATGTAATAAAGCCCAATAACAAATTAAAGAATAAGACATATGCACTATTCAAATACCTCCTTTTATTTCCTTTTCTTTTTCTTCTTCTTCTTCTTCCATCCTTTTCTTATTATTCTGTTAGCAGTGGAGAGAGCTCTGTTAGTCGCGTTTGATTTGGTCATCCTCCCGGTTTTCTTCCTCTATTTCCGGTCATTATTGTTGAAGCATAATAATATATATCCTTTTATTACTTTGCGTGCTCCGTGTATTTGATCATATACGTATCTTCTGATTAATTTCTATGGTATATTTGATTATGCAACTGCTCGCTGTCCTTAGCTGATATTCAATTTCGGCTCAACCTTCTCTTTTGTGAGGAGTGGTGCTCCTGTGTGTTTGATCATTGTTTGCATATAACTCTGATGCGTGAGCTTAGCTCCTAGCCTATGGTGTAGTTCTCGATCACCAGTAGGGGATTATTTAACCGAAAAGTACATTTACAGATGTAGCTGAAAATCCACTATATGTATATTTTCTGTCCTTGTTTATTCAATCTTACTCGACTTTCATCTGTTTTTGTTGTTGCATCCTGTACTTCAAGCTGATTAACAGTCGATCGAAAAATTTCTCCTTTCCTGTTTGTTTTGTATATTATCTAGTCTAGGATGTGAATTGTGTATTTGCAGCAGAGTGCAGGGAGAGGTAAAGATTTCAACCCTGTTCTTGGCTCTTCTTCCTTTGTCACCCCTTATATCACTAAAGATATTATTTTCTTACTTGAAAATGTCCTAAAATATCTAATTCTCGTGAAGAGAACATTTTTTTATTCTTATCTAGTTTTTAATGCTTGATTTGCTATTAGTTAAATGGTTCCAACTTGCTGTTTCAAGTCGATAACATAATTCCCAGTATGATGCTTGAGTACTTACTGTTTAGATTCCATGGTTGTTTGATCTATATCTTCATGTATTATTTTTAAACGTACTGTTTCTACTGCATTGCCAAGGATGGATGTTCCGCAATGTTGAAAGGCATACAAGCTAAAGAAGATAGAAGGTATCTTTATTGATAGAAACAAACTACGACGATACAAAGAACTCAAGCTATGGAGGGGTCCTTTATATAACTCAAGCTACATAAACTACCTACAACAAACTAAGGGTCCATTTGGTAGCCAAGTTAGGATATGGGTGGATAGGTTTAAAATAATGTGGTGGGTTAGGATATGAGGGGTTAATTATAATATGTTGGTCCATTTGGTAGACAAGATAAGAACTAGTTAAAAATTACCGAAATGCCACTGGTGTCAGCGGTCTCTGACACTCAGAGTTCGCTGACAATGTGTTTCAACATATAATTGTTCATTTTACGAACAAAATAATCCACACTCAGAGATCGCTGACACTCAGAGATCGCTGACCTGACACTGTTCCAGATGGTTTAAAATAATATCACCTATTTTGTGGGTTATACAACCTGCTGTAACAGTAGAATTAAGGACGGGCCGTGATTTAATATCGGGCCGCTTGGTTTACCTAAAATGCTACCAAACGCAGGTTGAAGCAGGATGATTTCTGCCTAACCTGCTTCAACCTGCGTACCAAATGGACCCTAACTATCAAAAAAACTACCTATAACAAACTAACTATCTAACTACTCTAACAACACACCAATAGGCAAGAGCATAAACAAATGTTTAGAACATATATATTCTCTCCTAGAAATTTGTGAATGTCGCTGGCATTCCCATTTGTGACACTTGTTAAATTACATGCATCGGATCATATATGATGCTTTCGTGCTCATTTACGCCCTCCGCATAATGCCATAAAATTATATCCTAGTAGAGAAACAAGTTCAACGTATATCTAGTATAATTCTCTTCCCTTCTCACTGCAATAGAGATTAAGCAGGTTCATGTCAATGTGTTGACTTCTAAATGATTATGAATGGGAAGGTCGTCTTTTACTCATGTGAAACAAATATATGCTTAATTTAGCTGCATACGTCTGATATTCCTTTTTAATTGGGTTTGTTACTGCTGGCCGGCTTCTCTTGTACACTGGATGATAGCAATTTGAAGAAGATTCTACCAGTGGCTTTCTTAATAGCTATGATCCAGTTCTTCTTCGCTATTCTGGAAGGCAACTGGAAGCAAACATGTTAGATGGCCACAATAAACACCAGGCAGCAACTCATCATTCAGGGAGGCACAAGAGAAGCCCCAAGGCAACAGGTGATGCTATGGTAGATGCCATGTTGGAGATAGTTGCAGCTTCAAAGATGAGGGCTGCTGCAATCACGAGAGATGAGGAGTGTTTCACCATAAGCAAATGCATAAGAATATTGGACAACATGCAGGGTGTTGATCAAGCTCTCTACTTTTTTGCTTTGGATTTATTTGAAAATCCCTCATCAAGAGAAACTTTCATTTCTCTTAAGAGCGAGAGACGAATAGCATGGATGCAGGGGAAGTTTAGAGCATCCACACACTCAGCAGTCTGACCTTTGTTTATTTTTTTTCCATCGCATTTTCGCAAATTGGTGTAATGTTATCGATAAATATGTGTACCAAGTCTAGCAAGGTTTTTCTGAACGTATCCCCTGTACTTAGTTTAATTTTGTGGTCAAATATGCTATAAGAAATTCTTTACGATTTAGTCAAGAATTTACTTTTAAACCCTGCTGCATTAGGGCTGGAAGTTCGGTGCGATTCGTATAATGGAACCGCAATTTGCGGTTAACCAAAATCGAATTCACCAAAATATACTATCCGAAACCGAACCGCATTTTCAATGCTGGTTACCCACTAACCGTTCGATTAGTAGGATTTTTTAATAAAAAAATTAAAATTAAAATTAAAATTAAAATTAAATAAAATTTAATATTAATTATATTTTTCTTTTAAATTTTGTAATAAATATGGAATAATTATAAAAAATAAAAAATAAAAAATATGTATATATAAATAAATATTAAATAATTATTAAAATTATAAAATTTAATTTTATAATAAAATATATAATTTTTAAATTCAAATTTCAGTTATATCCAATCGGTATAACCGATAACCGAAAATCATAAAAAACACTATCCGATAATCGATCCGCTATCCGAAAATTGCAGTTTTTGGTTATCGGTTCGGATAGTTATTATCCGAAATAACCGATCCGAACTTCCAGCCCTATTTGACATATGAGTCTTCTGCTATTGACGAGAGGCGGAATTGAAGATGTGTGTTCTAGTAAATACTTGTACTATCCATCCGTCCCGCTGATAATGACTTGTTTACTTTTTACACAACTATCAAATAATACTTGATAAATGTTTATTACACAAAAATCAAGAAATATGAGAACAAAAATCAAGAAACATCTCATGTGATAATCTTTACCTTATATTTTTTGGGAGAAATTGTGTAAAGAATGATTTATCCCCTTTTTAGAAGGATATAAAGCAAATGCAACCTTATATTTTTAGGGAGATATTGTGCAACATTAAGTAATATCATCATAACAAGAAGGGAATATCCAGTCTCAAACCCCAATTCTCACGTACAAAGTACAAACAAACAATGTAGTCTAAGTTTGAATTTTACAACATTAAGTTGTCAATGCATGCAATCCAATAAGGAAAAGGAACAATATGCTGCTTGTGACACAGCGTCTAATTCTGGGAAAGAAAATGTGCTCGAGCAAGATGGTATTCTTTTCCAGCAATCCAAGCACCAGTTTGAGACCACGATATATCATCCCACTCCAGATTATCCTCCAAAACCTGGACAGTTTATGATTAGCAACATAGATGTATCACATCTTCATGAAAGAAATGGCAAGGAAATATTACCTCTACATGTTCCAGAGGCAATGGAATTCCAATACTCTGCATACTTTTCTGAGGAAGAGGGCGCTTACAACGAGACCATCGGAATATGTCCACCACACTGTTTTCACCATCAACAATGCTCCGTTCACCATTACTGGAGTGTGCATTGTTAGTTTGAGTTTTTCCAGTTTCAGATCCATGTGTATGCACTGCTGTTGCAGCTTTCACAACCTTCTCTCCATTAAAGCAAAGCTCATACCTAAAGGTAACGAATGGTGATGGATAACAGTGTGATGTTCATACTTCATATCTAAATATAAATCTACTAAACCACAAAACTATTCAACTGTAAAGGGAATGGCGACATTGTGACCAAACTAGAGGAGAGAAAATCTTCTGAAACTTTGATTCACATGTAACCCAAATCACTCACCTGCGAGAATGAGTCTCTACATAGAGCACTTCTCCCTTCTTTATGCGCGCAGATGTAAAGAGGGACTTTTTGAGACCTTTGTCAGCGACAGCACTGATGCTGTATTTCAACCTAAATTACACCAAAATACAACGGTAAGGAGAAACATTCCCCACTTAGAAATGACAAATATTAATCATATAAAGATAGATGTAAGCATAACATCTGGCAACAATTAGATGGGGCCTCATTTTGCAGTTTTGAAAATAAATAACATCAGCACAGACAAAAGGAGATTGTCATGAAAAATGTCTGATATTCGCAAGGAAAGTATTTTATAAATATGCAAGCATAGGTGCATCACAAGGAACCATTGCTGATTGTAATAACCACAAGAATGGTAGCTTCACAATATTTATGATAAGGATGATGAACAACTCTTACAGGACAAGAACAACCTTCAAAAAGGATATACTAACTGAATGAGGCTAAATATGGTGGACACAGGAAATTCGACACACAGCCCTAGAAGATTTCAAACTAAAGAACCACAACAATACTACTAGCACTCGATAAAAAGTGTATGAAAAGAACATGTTTGAGCAAAAACATACCAAGGCTCCATGCAGAGGTTGAACTGAATTGTAACTTCACGCACAAACCTTTGTTGGCGTAATGCATTCTGGAGAAAAAGATGGAGGGATAGATGTTAGATTAAGCTCATCTGCTCACAAGTCACAAGGAATAGAGCTTAAGGTAGTCCTTACTCCTTATCAAAAATGATAATATAAAATGACAAATCCATTATCTTAAGAAAAGTGAACTAACTTAAACAAGTTCGGACTTCAGAGTCCAGTACCCCAAGTCAAATAATCATTGTTTGTGACTTTGTGAGATCACGGAGTTGCACTAATCAGACATAAATAAGGAGCCACGGACTGGTTGCATGGTAAAGCATTGTATGCAAGTTCAACATTCTCTCTGGTAATTGAGTAAATACAGGTCCTTGGTACAAGAAATGTTTATTCCAGAAATATGTCCCAGGTATTGAACAAGCAGATTAAATTACAAGACAGAACAGATAAAAAAAATTAAAGTAGACAATCCTTTTACTAATTAAGAGAGTCTAATTTTTTTTAGATAAATCTGTACAAATCAACAGCTATGGAACTCCACACTTGTCTTTGAATATTTTCCTATTTGTATAAGGACATAGTAAAGTAGATAAGCATCACAAAGCAATTACCGAAGCTGCAGCTCTTGTAGTCATTGTGCGCTCCACAGCCACTGGAGCTAACGTAGGCTCCATAGTTGATGAATGGGTAAGACAAGGTTCAAGATCAATAACGCCGCCTCCTTTCTGGCACATAAGCAAATATTAATATATGGAATTAAGTTGATTGTAAATATTTGAGACAGCTGAAGGCAAACATGAAAATACATAGCTACAACCTTCACAATGCAACACCGTTCAACACGATAACTGCAACCAATCGCAGCACCCCATGCACGCGAACGGACATTATTCCTCAGTGTAGAGATGTAACCTGAAGAATTGCATGAATGGAGTCGATTACATAAATAGTAGGGTATAGAAGATATAACTAAACAAATCCACGCTCCTTTATTTAACAAGTCAATTTCCTCGTACTAAGATTAATGCTTTCTCACGTCAAAAACTGTTCAGCAAAAGCAACATGCTTTTCAATGAAAAATTGTGTCATGTTTTGAACACTGAAGTATAACACGGAACACATACTCCCTCCGTCCAACAAGGATAGGCTGATTGAAAATTTCACTAGGATTAAGAAAGTTATTGGAAAACTAAATTATAGAGCTAAACTTACCTAATACACTCCTATTTCTTCTTTGGATATGATTTATGTTAAAGTTAAAAACAAATACATAAACCCACCCAATAATCAAGTTCTTTTTTCACATGAATATACAATTACCATTTTACCAATGAAGTCAATGAAAGAATTAAAAGAGTTGAAAATACATTACTTTTTATGGAAACAAGCCTATGTGGTGGGACATTGGAAAAAGGAAATTTAGCCTATCCTTGTGGGACGGAGGGAGTACTATGCAAACCATATAGGGAAAGAGAAAGGTAGATAACTCAATATGCATACTAGTTTAACGAGTTTCTCTAAATGCGAAGCTCGATTAGGAAGTATACATCAGGTAAAACTAAAACCCTACAAGCCAATATAATCCATGGATACTAAAAGGTGGTATCCAAATATACTGGAGTGAAACCAAAATAGAACAATAGTTAATGAATTAATTTGGATAGGTAAAGATAATGACATCAGAGAAACCCACAAGAAAAACAGATGTGTGGCAGAATATTGCCATCCAAAACAAATAAACCATTCCTTGAACATGCACTCCATCCCTCCCTCTCCTGAAACCTTTAGTGATACTTAAATTGACCCTCCTCTGTACTAAAATTTATATCAACCAATACTAAAGAAGATTAATACTGAGTTGCATTGCATTTAATCATCAAAGGCTATGACATCTGAAAACACAGACAAAAAGCACGAAATATTTATGACTGAACATCAACATCAAGTGAACATACAATCTTGTGGTGGTAGCACTCTGATAGTAGCCCTTAATTCCTGAGTAGCGGATGGAGGGGGAGAAGCAGTTGGTCGACAATATCCTGTATGCATCAGAACTAAACAGGAGTGCTTTATGTTAGTCAAAGTTGCATAATACATAAAATCTGTAACCCAACCCAAAAGAAAAAAAGAAAGCTGTAATATGCACTGAGGATACCAGCAACCAAATCAGAGTCAACAGTGTAGACATCAGTCCCCCAAAGCTGTCCACCTCTCACCTGCACATGCAGCATTCAGGAGCTCAACATAATGATTGTTTTTTTTGGAGTGGATGCGGATCTTTACAGGGAGAGACAGTGATTCCAAAAGGCTATTAAGCATTCAGTTTCAATGTGAGATTATTAAATCCCGGTGCAACCAAAAATAAAGTCTTCCTATATGAAGCTTCATAATCTTTTAATGCTTGCACCTAATGCTTTTAAACAGTTTGTAATGCATGAAAAACACCTAATTTTGTAATGTCCATCTTTGTTTGAATTAGATGACCTAGATCATGTACATATCACCTTTTTCTGTTAACACCAAACTATGTGAAAAGGTGGCTCTCAATACTCATTTGATGTCATAGATTATAGATATGTGTAAAACTAAGAACTTTTTCAATCATGGACTATCTCCACTTGAGTTAAACAATCTAGCCTGCTTTTAATATTGACTATTAAAGTTAGAACAAAATAATTCATCCACTCTTAGTAAAATAGCAAAAAACAATTAAATAAGAAAAATCATAGAGAAGAAATGAGTGTTTTATGATAGCTTTGGTTAAAATCATGAAACATTAAGCCAAGTAGATCTCAGGATGTAAGAATAAGAACTAACTGATGACAGTACATTTGAGAGAAAAAGAAAATACATAGTCAACTATTATGTTAGAATAAAATAGTTCATTTATACACAGTACAACAACCAAACTTACAGAAAATCATAGAGAATAAATGATTTCTTTATTATGGAAAGTTGGAAACCGACAAGAGCATGACAAAGCAAGAAAGCATTTAGATATCAGGATGCAAGACTATGAACTACTTATTGACAGTATATGAAAATACAATAAGGAATTGGAAAGTTCAAATAGAAAGAGGTCCACATAAAGTAAGAGTAACAGGAAGACATATATAATTATCTTACTTGGCGATTAGTAGCAGTAACGTGTTCTGCTGGAATGCAAATTTCTAAAGTAGGGCCGCTTTGTGCACCATCATAAGCTTTATCAGCTTGCATTGATTCATATTCCTTCCACAATTTTATGAGTTCTTGCATGCACTCACCAATTTTATAAACAACAAAGGACACACCAGTTTTACCTACAAAAGGACATATAAATTCAAGAACGGCACTATGATGCGATAGAAAATTTCATACATGAACATATGGTGCTCAAGCTCATAAAGAGTGGATTGTTGATGGCATGTGCCATTTAGAATCAGAAAATACGGCAGCACAACTAATTCAATCTACTGAATGGAAGGGCCAAGATTATATAACTATAACCAAGTTGAAGTTGCTACTAAGTCAAACACAGTACTAGAAAAACAACATGGGGTATTTACCATAAGAAGGTAGAATGCAAAATGTTCTCATAGAGGGTTTTGATGCAACTAATCTATGAACTTTAACTTGCTATTAGTAAATTAATATAGGTATGTTAAGCACAGTAAAATTAAGTGCCTAGGTGATAGAACGCGAGGGTTTATCAGCACAGTAAATATTATCAGTAAATTAACAGCTAATGAACTCATAGTTTTTCTAACAGCTAGGTGATAGAACGCGAGGGTTTAACAGCTAATTAACAGGTAATAATACATGACAGAAATGGACATAGAATGAAAAGGGAATTCTTTTAAGCATAGCTAAGGACTTCAGTTGAATTTCTCCACGTAGAAATGAAGCGTATAAGAACAGGCAAAAATCTTACCTAGAATGATGCATATATAAGATGAGGTAGAAACTCTAGCTGAACTGCAAATTTGTTTATAGAGGACTAGATAGAAAAAGGTCGAGGGCAGAAACTTCTCCATCATACATCATAAAGTTAGGCAAGAATCGACTTCTGAACATTAATTGCATAAATCCCCTGGAATTTTTCCTCACATTCTCTATATAGTAGCTTCAAACTTCTAATGTAATTAAAACAACTTAGTAACAAAAACATAAAAGCAAGTGTAATCCAGAAAAGTACTTGCATATGACCAGAATATGAATATTCTGTAGAAGACGTGCTATTCAAGAACCATATAATCGTTGCATGATAGGAACACTACTAAAGAACACTTGGATCAGATAGTTCTTATTCTTAAGGTCCTATTCATGAATTTATTTTTATTTCCAAGTAAAACAGAGAATCGAACCAGAGATCCAAGTGAATTAAGCAAAAGGAGAGCTGCGATAATCCAGCTGGTAAAGCTAATAAAGAACTTCTTAAAAAGAAATTTGAGCATTACCTTGCGACCTGCACAAAGGTCAAAAAAGATAACAGTTAGGCATATCTCAGCAAGAGAAATCAAGCAAAAACATCACGTGGAACATTAAAGAATTCAAATGTAGATACAAGACATGATCAACCAGAGGAGCTCATAATAAGCAAAATGCAAAAGGCAAGTAAAACAAGATAGTCGTTCTTTCTAATTACTAATGCCCAGCCATACCACTGACAGAAGGTCTTCATGATTTGCAAATACCTAGATTAATAATCAACTTCAGGCAATAATCTTACAAAAAACTAGAAGAAAACACAACCAGAATGGGGATGAAGGGAATGAAGGGAATGAAAGAGAGATGCAGAATCCAATAATAAAATCTTCCCTTCTCCAGGAAGGGGTTTACATAATTTTCATTTATAAAAATGAACTTGAAGCTGTCTTATTTTTGGGTTTGTGGCTCAAGAACTTTGGGGTAACGAGGCTTCTTCATATATTAATTTTCATCTTAAAACATTTCATTAGCTGGTTAGATGCAGCTAAATTCTAACCAAAAAGTCCCTCAAGAAAAGGCTATCGGGGGGCACAAATCCTTTCATAATATGAATGGTAAACTGCGACATTTCTCTTCTAACCTCTGAATAGTTTTTTTTATTTCACTAATATTATAAAATATTATGCTTATGCGCATTTTTCTAAGATGACTAGGCAACAGTTGGGATCCATTCAAGCTGCTGAAGTTTATATGAAATTTTCCACAGTTATCTTCCCTCCCTGTAGAAAACCCTATCCCAAATAAGTTCATAAACATGCAGTACCCAGATTCTATCAGGTTGTCTGTACAACAGAACACAGAACTAATTTCATTTAGGTGAAGAAGATTTAATCAACTTACCGGAACATATGTTACCACTGAGCAGAAGATATAATCTTTTATAGGAGAGCGAAAGAGAGTTCAACGAAATGTTTGTCAACGAATTGCCAAGCAAATTTTGATATCTCCTGAACAGGCTAATTATTATTTTCATTAGATTTGGGTGAAGATTGTAGATCATATTCATTAATGGGTAAATAGAAAAGGATTGTTTTACTTTATCAAAGAGAATGGAATCGAACCCAGTCATTTACTGAATATGATTGCATTTCCAATAATGATCCAAAATTCATACCATCCTATCTGTCCCTGGAATTTGTTCCCTAGCGCAAGCATGCTAAAAATAAATCGACTATATATATACATATGTGTGTATTTGTTGCTTCTTACTTTGCCCTGTTTTATGTCTATATAGGCTTAAGTTTTGAAAATTGTAGAGGTTAAACCTATGGCATCAAAATTTTATAAATCAGCTTGTACCATAATAAGCAACAAGTATCGACAAAGCAGCATGGCTGTAGAAGTAGTATTTTTAGTATAATAGTCTATAAAATAGAGTGTATAGACCTTAGGAATGAAAAGTTCAAGTACCGATGCAGTTTCATTCAATTAGAATGCCATTTATCGTTCTTTACTAATTTGAATATAGACACATTATAGCATTACTTCAACTTACTAATAGATTGTTGAAGTCAAATGATGTACATTGAAAGCAACATATGTTTCATATATAATGAACACAACTTGCTGGACCCTTCTACAAAACTCCAACCAACAAAGATTAACCTCAAATTTGATCGAGTTACTCATACCAAGCCTTAAATATAATATAAAATTTGCTACAACAATCTTTATTCATTTACACCAATCTTAGACTCCTTGTTTATCCCCACTTCTACCTTTAAATACCCTTATTTTAATAAAACAATTGATAATCTATTTTAATTTAATTAAAATAATATTTTTATTTATATTAACAACCGTAGAGTAATTGAAAGATAAAATACATCATAATAGTTTATACCTAGTAACTTTTAGCATTTTTAATAAAAATATCGTGAATAATCAATACATACAAATGCATGAATGAGCATACACTAAGAAAGTAATTTAAATTTAAATGCGATCAAGATGTTATAAACTTAAAAGACAAAATTTAATGCATTAAGCAAATATGATGCAGTGTGTGACGATGTCGTTAATAACCTAGATTTCATGCATAATGTGAAGTGTTTACTGGATTTTGGATTTTGCAAGAACAAGCAACTTAAGGCGAAACCTACAACGGGTATGGTGCAGTTAGACATACGTAAAAGGACAATAAAAACATTAATACCAATTTAATGATACATATATTCTGTTGCATTAAACATGGTCCATTTTCTCAAATAATTAAAAGCTTCCACTTTCATCATGCAATAAATGCACTCAGAATTAAAAGTTGTCATAGCGGAAAGGAAAGAAAATAAAATCATACCCTTCATTATCATTGGCACCAGATCTAAAACGTGAATCACGATTCACGAGTTGAGGACTGCCTCTTGGCCGCAGCATTCTTTTCTTCGGCTGAACCCCACTATTGAAAACTTCTCTTTCCCGCTCAGTACCTCCGTCAACATGCATATTATCTTCCAGATCTTTTTCATGATACTTTCGTTTTTCAGGTCTCTCTTGTTCTAAATCAACATCCCTTTCCTTCCTCTTGTCTTTTGCTTCCCTGTCAACATTCTTCCAGTTATCATGATCTTTCTTCTTCAGTTCTAGATTTGAGTTTTCCTGTTCACTAGTTTTTCCAGGAATTTCTACCAGCTCCTTCTCATTGTGAGGAGCCGCTTTGTCCGGACTATTCCACAACTCCTTTTTCACAGTATCCTTTTCCTTTTCTTTCTGAGGCTCTTTCTTTTCATGTCCCCGCCTCTCAGGCTCTCTTTCTTCCCTTCCTGCATCTTTGTTATCATTACTGTTATTACCATGCTGGGTGTTCCGGCGATCAATTCTTTCTTTATCTCTTTCCCCCCAATCCCAGTTATTCACTTCTTTCCGCTTTCTATCTTTGTCTTTGAACTTGTCTTCGCCTTTTGTGTCGACCTTGTTCTCTCCAACTGCTTCGCGAGCTTCAACAAAGTCCTTATCTTCAACATGTAAACCTTCCTTACCAGCATCAGCTGCGCCATGCAAGCTACCTCGCGATGTTTGCCAGGTTTCCACATTTCCCACTGGACCACTAGGATATTTAATGTGATCTCTCCAATTCAACAGGCTGTTGGATCCACTATAAGCATCCTTATCTAGCTTTTCATTGCTCTTTGGTTCCGAATATGTGTCTCTTTCATGTTTTGATTCTTTACTATCATCACCTCTGCCATCATATTTGTCAGATTTGGCAGCCTGTGGCAACTCCTTAAACTCAGACTTAATGTTGCGATTATCCACCTTAATCTCCTTGGTGTTGTCTTTCGAATCCCTGACCTCCATCCTACTACTGTCTGAACCAACATGATCAGAGTGTGAATCATTTGGCGTCGGCACCCTGAACAAAATATTAGGAGTGAACAGTGATCTTCGTTCTGCATCTCGCGACTCATTGCTATGTGGTGCAATCTTAGGCATGCGATTTTCCTGGCCTATGGCATAGGGAGCACGGTAATCAAACCTGGAAGACAAAACAACCTTCCCACCTGTACCAGAATATGTTCCCTGGTCATCATGTGGATACTTCAAAACAGAGGGGTGACTGTGATTGCTACTGCCACCAGCACTTCCGCTGCCGCTGCCATTTCCCCCATCTTCGTGTGGCCTTCTATTAGGAGTTCCACTCATGTTTCGATCAAATAAATACCCTAAACTTTAAAAAAATATCACTGTTAGAACAAGAAGTCTGGCAGCAGATTAGCAACAGCCTCCATCAGGGCAGTAAAATGCACAGCTATCTATCACAAAATCAAGGTTTATGGTTGAAAACTTTAAGTAGTCGGCTCTTCTATATATACTTCAAGCCATATACAGGTCCAGGTTACCTTTTGTTTTATCCAAAACTTTGATAAGGCTTAATGAAGAAATTAAATCATGACAAGATCCAATTTTTCCCACCTCTACCCGCACACGAGTAAGAAGAAAAATCGCATCAGAAGTTCAGAGCATTGGAAACATCTTGCTCTGAACAAAAACATTCGTCATTTGGAAATGCAATTAAGAAGCTAATGACACGAGGAAAACTAAAAGACCCGAATTTTAGGAAATAATGCTTCATTTGTAAGAATGTTGTCGAAGAGAGCCAAAGTAAGTTTCCGAAAATTCAGTTGCACGGTTTTAATTTAAACCCCTTCCAACAACGAATTACACACACACAAAATTCGAGTTACGATCCATGGAAACACTGATGGATTCCAATAAAAGATCGAGCAAAAACGGAACGTATATAAACCAAATTCTGCATTGAAACGATATTGACTACAAAGCAAAAACTTACCTCCGTGAAAATGAAGAAGGCTTTGGCCTTTAGGAAGTTCAACGGTTCTTCGCTGATTAGGAAAAGATCCGACTGTCGTCTAATTTGCAGCTTCCAGAATGCATACGAGAGAGAAAAAAGTGAGAGGGGGAGAGATTTACAGATATGCAGAGTATATATATACTCCTTCCTTCCGTCCTCCTTCTTTCTCATGTTGGTTTCTTTGTAAAAAGTAACAAAAGATAAACTTTTACCAGTCATGGATCAATTACTTTTTATATTTTCATCGTTTTCATTATTTAAATGATCTTTTAATTTCGATTAAAATATGACGGAAATAAATAAAGTATTATTTATAATATTGTTTTACATGTTTAAAATAAACAAGTTAATAATAAAAGGACTTTTATATTTATTACATTTTTTTATTAATTTATATATTAAAAAAAATAACTCAATAATAATAAGTTATTCGCTTCCACTTCCAAGAGAAAGGAATCACTATAACACGCTAATAATAAAACATAATCGTTAGTTTATGACAACTTGGTCTAATTCGTAAAAGAGTATATCACATTTTTTGTCTATATCCAATTAGTAAATCATGATATCTTATGTTAGCGCTTCGAAGTGAGTCTTCGCTTTGTATAGTTGGCATTAGTTTACCAAGTTTTATTAGGTATATCAAAAGAATATCATTCAAACCAACCGGTTTCTTTTATTCTCTTATGATGATCGATGGAAGAATGTGTTTTTGTGTTCACAACACAACACATTATAAAATAAATTGAAAAACTAGAAGATTAATTTGTTGATCATTTTGTGTATTTTTATTTTATATGATAAACTGAATTTATATTTATAATTTAAATTCATTTAGTGTTTATTTTAATACTTAAATGGTAAATTATTTAAATTAAAAATTAATCTAACAAAATTATTCTTTAAATATTTAATTATACGTTCTATCTATATAGTTTACAACACAAAGTAAACTTCCCTTCCATTTGTTTTATCAGTTTTTATTACTTATTATCAGTGTAATTTGTACAACATACAAAAATGAATATAATTTGTTACAAATAACTATATTTTTATTTAAAATAAAAATTTACTAATTGTTTAATTTTGTAAAATTTTAAAATCCATATATAAAGATCGAATAGGATAATATGTTTACTCAATAAAAGATAAAAAGGACTATGTATAGGGACAATACTTATTTTAGTTCGAATGGATTGTAGGAGAACCCTGTCTTATCTGATCCATTCAACACGGGCAATTTATTGTCTGTCGATACGCCACTTTCAATTGATGCAAAAATGATCTTTTTGTACAACTTAATGATATAAATTCATCTATATCCCAAATTACAAAACTAATCTTTGATTATTGATAAAAAAATATCGCTGACTCGCTCTGTATATATTCAGTACATAATATATAATATTTGATAGTTAAATATATATTATTGATATATATTGAATATTGCACTGAAATAAATTATACTTTTTTACATAGTGTTAAAATCAATTTGTTTCTTTTCAATACCTATTTTTTTTTTTAAAAAATGAGGTAAAAAAAAACAAAAGATAACATAGTCCACAACTTTTTAAATAGTTATTTCTTATTATTTATAAAAATAAATCAATTTTTGTGAAACAATACAGAAAAACAAATTAACTTTTAACCGGACGAAGATATTACTATATTACAGTAAAAGTGTTTAAACTTAGTTAGAAAACGAAAACGGGAATATTAGTTGGGCAGTGGGTAAGTGTCATTAATTGTAAGAATTAATAGTCGGCAAATAAAATACAGTAAGAATAAGATGCTGCTTTGCAAATTTTGAATTGAGTGACAAAAAAGGAAACAAATTTAAAGCAATAATAATAGTCCAACTCTGACCAAATTCAAAATCCCCAAAGCTGTGATGGCAGCGATTGCTGAATAGTGATGATTCAACTCCCAATAAATTCAACGATGAGATAATCCTCTTCATCTTCCTCCACCTCGTCGGAATTTAATTGCTGCAATTGAAGATAAAATGGATCCGGAGCAGACCTTTATACGGGTGCAGGAGCGGTTTTCTGAGATGCTAACACCCAAAATCAGAGCAAAGTTGGAGTACTTTTTCCTATTATTGGCAATTACACTATTCTCTATCCTCGTTGTTATGCACGCCAATTATGTTCAGCAGGTTAGCTTCCCTCCTAACTTCATTTATTTTTGGTTTTTCTCTATTTAATTTCAAGGTTCATTGTGGATTGGTGGTTATTTCTCATTTATTTACTGTTTATTGTGGGGAGTTTTGGGTTTTGGTATTGCCTCAGTTTTTTTGTTACTTTTAATATTCTGATGATGAAAATATTACTGTTTACGTGTTTACGATCATTGAATGCTACAGCCTGGATGTTCAAGTGAGTTCTCTAGTGCCCATATGTCTGATGCCCAGCTTATTCAGATTAAGGTATGGACTGATCCTTATTTTTATCGATATCATACTCTTCTTCGAAGCTCTGCCTGTTAATTTTGTGCACAATTACAAAACTTTCACGTGCAATTGATTATCACAGCTTCTCAGTTTCTTACTTGCTCCGGTGCAGATTACTAGTGCTGGCTTGTGGTCTCATAATGAGACCCTGAATGGCGAGATATACGCACATAACAAAGGACCTGACACTAAAAGTGATGAACCTGCCAATGTGGATGGCGATGGTTCTCCTCATTTGGCTGCAAATTCGTGGTTGAGCTGGATAAGCTCTGATGCAAAGATGGTGAAATCTCGACTAGAATTTTGGAAGACTGACAGTGATGTTTTAGAGTCTCAAAGAGAAATTTCTGTCCGCAGTGAAAGATTTAAGCCAGCATCTGATGATGTGATAACGAAAGTCAGTAAAGATGGGCTTCGCACTAGGTTTTTCGTTTCGCCAAAAGAATCTCTTAGAGCGGCTATATTTCATATTGGTAGAAAGTGGCATGGCCGTTTGTCCTTCTTTCTGAGATTAGCAAGGCGAATACTTGGAGGTTTATGGGTCAGATATATAATGATATTTTTCTTCCTTTTCCGTTCTATAAATTGGCTACCCAGTGGTTTCTGAAATTTGAGAAAGCAATATGAACTTTTTGCTGAGGGAATTTTCTTTATTGATTTAATATACCTTTTTGTAAAGCAATTCTGATTAAATGGGGCCCCATATCCATGTAGGACATTGCTGGTATTAATTTGAATTTTGACATTCCCAAGTGGCTAAAGATCTTACATTTGGACAGGTTCAACTCCTATGCAGGTAGATGCTATCTCTACCCACCCTTCACTATATATTTTAGCCACATTTCGGTGCAAGGTTCCACTCCATTCAGCCTGGAATAATGAGACTTTTAATTCTTTTGTTTTGTTTGCAATCCCATGGATTTCACATTCCTTCTCAATGTATTCTATTAACCTAGAAAATCCATGCAGGAAGTCGTCACTTTTCTTGGCAACCTAATTACAATCCGTCTGACTTTTCTAAAATTAGCATGCTTTTGTTTCACAGCTTTCTTAAATTATGGTTAAGGTTAATACAAGAGTGATTTTAACTTTATCTTGGTGTCATCACACCCTAAACTTTTAGTATATTTTATGTGACATTTTAAAATGTAATAATTTATTCATTATCATCCAATCTTATGTTGCTCTATATTAATATGATAATATCTCAGTGTTGTGGCTGGAGAAGAGAAGCAAAGCATTTGAACCAGCTTATTTGTATACCATGGAAAAGGTGTGCTTTTATAGGTTTATTTGGTTTTCTCATTTCCTTTTCTTCTTTGAGCTATTCCCACTTTTCGTGAAAATCATGGGTAAATTATACTCCACTTCTATCTTACAATACAAATTTCACGAGTAGCCTATTCGATCACTCGCTTGCATTCGTGTCATATGCTGTCGACATGACATTTTAAGGGGAAAATGTTACTAGATGTGCCACCCATCAGATTGACTGTCAAATTTTTATCCAGAATATTTAGAACAGCTGTTGTTTTATAATTAAATTCTATCCATTTTTCAATGAAGAACAATGTAGAGAAATTTACCCTTTTTCATATACAGCTATTGTTTATACGATGCATTCTTGTGCAGGGTTACTTTTTGTTGCCTGAAGAAGCAAGATCAAGGCATGGAATTCATACAATTAATATTAGTATTTCAGCTCGGCATAATTGCTTTGGCAACCGGTAATAAAATGTTTATTTTTCTTGCTTTCTAGATGATAAGATTGTCCATTTAATTGATATTTCCTTTTCCATATTTTGAACTGTGCTTTGGAAGCCTTTTGTCTATTTTGTATAAGAATGAGTTTTCGTGCGAGGATAATGTTGAATTTGTGAAAGAAAAAAAATGTCACTGGTTAATGTTGTTACTACCCGCAGGGCCGCAGTCCCTTTCATTAATATATTCATCGATACTTTTACTGGGTTAAGGTTAACCAGGGAGAATTGGTATGCCTATGAATTAAACATCTGCATCATCTTCTTGATGCTCTATTAGCTTCATTCACGTAGTATACGCGTGACATGTTTGACCGACATCAACTTGAATTCATTAAGATCAAGAATCACATGCAGACCTGTCCACAAAAGTTGTTCACAGATACATAGATGAATTTAAGTAGAAGAGAGTAAGTTAGCTTGATATACGTATTCTGCTTGCAATAAATATATTCACTTCAAATGAAATCAAATATTTTGCTAAAAATAATAAAAACTGCAGATAATTGAGACATTAGCACGTCAAAGAAGCACACTTATTATGTTTCTGGCTACTAAAATTAAATTAATGTGGTCTTTGTTCAGGTGGCAGCAGTTGTTGATAAACCGAATTGTAGGATATGACACTATTTTGATGAATAGTTTATTGAATTCTCCTGGCCAAGGTATCATTACCTTTGCTGTTTCAGTTAATAAGGAATTCCTCCACAAATTTTGGAGTTATATCAGACTCCTGTACTTGCAATTATTGTCCAAATGTTATGAATTTATTCTTGGTTCTGCTCAGACTTTATTCGCCCTTGATTTTGGATCTTGCACAGCTTGGCTGTCATATAATTTTTATTACTTTCTAGTTTCTGAGTTCATGGGTTTTTATATCAATCACTCAATTAATAGTGTAAAATATTACACTAACCATTAACACATTTACGTCATGCTTAATGGGTTGATATCTTAAACAAGTAAGACAATAGGCTAGTTTAGACTGCTGTTACTTTTGTGTTCATTTCACTATATCAGACGTTTTGCATTTGTGCAGGTTACCTTTATAATTACCAAACGAAGGAGTTCTATAACCTTACCTATGCTCATGAACAGCCTGAAAGTTCTGCCAAATTTGGAGGTTTGTCCCTATTGAATTTTCCAGTTTTGTCTGCGGTTATTTTAGAGTTATTCCCATCTGTTCTTTCTGACTGCTTTACATTTTTGTCTACATTTGACAGCAGTTCTGAATTGATTTTATCTTCGAATGTAACACTTCAACCAATGGGTTTGAGGTTGAATGGTTTGTGATTTTATTTCATGAATGTGGTTGTGTCATGGTTCTGAACCGTTATTTGGAACCGACTTGGCTTTTGTCTTCCCTTGCCTGTATGAATTGCTGTCTTTTGAAAACAAAATATCAAATGATGGTAAAACATGACCCGCTCTCTCTTCTGCTGTTGTCTTTTGCAGACTATCTTGTGACCAAGTGTGGTGTACTAATGATGTCACTTTTTGTTTTCTTCACAACCACAATGTCGGTGTCTTTTACATTGAGAGAGACGCAAACTCGTATGCTGAAGTTTACAGGTCTGTTTTTGGCGAATGAGATATTTTATAAATCATTATCCTCATCTTTCTTTCTGTAATTTAAATTTGTAAACCTCACGTAAAACGAATACATCATTGATTAATGAGTAGTGATGGCATTCCATAAGCTATGCAATTGAGTTTGCATCACTATGAATCTGAAACAGGTAGCTGATATTTTGATCAGTCAACTTGAGTATTACATTATGCTGTCTCCAGACTCACTAGCAAAACTTCCATGGAAGAAGCTACACCACTTATTGCTTTAAAAATATTTTGATCTTGACTTGATTGTTGGGTGACGTATAGAAAGGTTTCCTTTTTACCCTCTCTATAATTGCCTTCTGATATGGCATTATTGTCTTCAATTGCCATATCCATGTCTTTATTGCAGTGCAGCTCCAGCATCATGCTCGTCATAGGCTTCCGACATTTCAACTGATATTTGTGCATGTAATCGAGTCACTTGTTTTTGTACCGGTAAGTGCAAAAATTGTTTTGGAGATCTTTTCCTATTTGTCCCTATTTTCAAGCAAACACTTATAGTTTTACTGACATCTCTACTTACTTTGTGTCCAGATAATGATTGGAATCCTATTTTTTCTCTTTGAGTTTTATGATGATCAGCTTTTGGCTTTTATGGTCTTAATTCTTGTCTGGATCTGTGAGCTCTTCACGCTAATCAGGTGGTTCCCTTTCCTTTAGCTTCCTCCTCTCTACCTTACAACGGAAACATAGAAAGGAACTAGAATATAACACTTGGATGAAATAATATATAGCGTCATTTGTTTCTTATAAAAAAAGTAGCAGTATCAGCTTTTTAGTAAAAGAACATTGAATGATAAATTGACTATAGAAGACCCTCTTTTGTAATTAAATTTATCTATCTCTGGAGCATGTGTTTTTTAACCATGCCTCCTCATAACAAAAGTTGATAATCTGAGGGGTAAATTGTGTTTGTGTAACATATGTTGGGCTAAGGAAAGCTACCTGATGCCACTGGCTCATATCTATATATCTATCTTGTTTACACCACTCTAAACATGCCCTGCCCCGCCTCATAACATTTATTGCATTATGTTTGTTATGAAATGCAGAAATAGATAGTCCTATAATTTTGATTATTAGTTCTATATCACTATATGTGAGCAGTTTCCGAGCTTTCTTTTCTCTGATTCTGATACAGCTATATCTTCAATTGCTTGCAGTGTTCGCACCCCAATATCAATGAAGTTCTTTCCTCGCTTCTTTTTGCTCTACTTTTTAGTGTTTCACATATACTTTTTCTCCTATACATATGGTAATATTCTATTATCTTGGCATCAGATTATCACGTTATCCACGTCATTGTTATTCTCTGACATGCCACTGTTGTGCTTGCAGGGTTTTCGTATTTAGCTCTCTCAACATCTGCAGCATTTATGCAACACCTTGTCCTCTATTTCTGGAACAGATTTGAGGTACAGTATGCTTCAATATGTTGCTTTAAGTTATATGGACCATCTTGGAAGGTAGAATAGGACTTGTGACATTGAGGCAAAATAATGTGAAATCACAATTATTGATGTATGCATTTTCACAATGAAGATTTGGCAAAGTAGAGAGGGATTAGCAGTGCTCCTAAAATACAAGAAAGAGGGTAATGAGAAGAGGGGAAAATTAATAGTGGGAAGGAAGACGGTGTAAGCTTGATGGCGCTGCACGCACCAGTTCATCATACTCATGCTGTATAAAATTTTAAATATTTTGTCTAAATTATAGCATTTCTCCAACAAAAGTTGCTACCTTTACAAACAAAGTGAGAGCAGGTTTAGAATTGGCTAAAAATATTTGAGGTCTAATATGGTTGGAAGAAATTGAGGAACTGGGTACTGCGTTCCTTGGTGTATCCTCCAAATTTTCTGAACCAAAGTTACAGAAATAATCATGAAAGGGAGTAAAGGCATTCCCATCTTTTGACTTTCTCTTTAAATAGTTGAAATTGTGGCATTATGAATTGCAGATTCGTGAAGCAACACTCTCAGATAACTATCCTACAATTAAGAGAAATTTATATATCTAACTTGCACTAGCTGATGAGTTGTGCCCCATTGATTGAAAAGTTCGATACCGCACAATGTCTTTCTTTCCCCTATTTTGTCTTTTTGTCGTGACCTTGTTTGTCAGGGTCTTTCTTGTGGAAGTATTAAAGAATGTATTGTGTTTGATTCTTGAGAAAGGGTCAACTTGCTCTACTTATTCCATTAGTTACAATCCTTCAATTAATTAACTCGTATATTTGTGACAGGTTCCTGCTTTGCAGAGGTTTATGCAAAATCGTCGGTCTCATTTTCAACAGCATCCGGATTTTCATATCACATCCTCTACAATTCTTGCCTCAACACTGCGCATCACAAGATTAAACAATAGGAACACTGGAGCTGTAAACACAGATATGGCCTCTGGACCAGTAGCTAGAGGTGGAGCTCAAACAGGAACACCAAGAAATGCAGAACCCGAACAGCCGACTAACGAGAATCTGGGGAGGTTAGGTAATCCTCTCGATATTGGTGGGCAACCTCAGGCAGAGGGTGGAGGCAATCCTGGGGCCATGAGTTCATTTAGTTCACTGCTGTTGTGGATCCTTGGGGGAGCTTCATCAGAGAGCCTCAACTCTTTTCTTTCCATATTTCGAGACTTCAGAGATCAAGGTCAGATTTATGCTGCACCTCCACAGCAAGAAAATCGTACAGCACAGAACAACGAATGAGGTGGTGGTGACAACTGACAATTCAGACACCCTCAAAACCCAGATCGGTATCATTCAATATCTACATTGCTCTCGTTAGTAATAGCGCTTCAGGCCATTTAGCTTCATCATAGCCATTGGTACCGATGATTTTGTGAAAGATGCTAATTCCAGAAGTAGGCTTATGTGATTTTGTGAAAGAGAGCAATGTAGATGATAGAAATGTTATATTCTACTGTAATATCAGCAGCATAGCATGTACAGAAGAAGTGACTAGTATCTTTCATATTTTCAAGTAAAGAAGGCAGCTTCTATGAGCAAAACAATAGTACTTGCGGTATCATCTTCACAGTTTATGTAGCGACTTTGAATCCCAATGATGCCATTCCAGACTTTGTGGTCATTTTAACTAAATAGGGGACATTTTGTGTTAGATCTTTTGATTAAATTGCTTGCAAAAAGGCCATAAACATAAACTGAGTAGAAAAGCTTCTCCCGCAATGCAAACGAGGTAACAAGAGATAAAATAAAACAACCGGCATTTATCACTTATGGATAAAAATTAAAAATATCCATTTTTAAAAAATTTACATGTATATAAAATACTCAAAACTTTAAACACTTGTAAAAATATACCCACTTTACAAAACATAATCTAGAATTCATTGGAACTCTACAAAACATAATCTAGGATTCATTGAAACTCTACCTGTAGAAAATATTCGAAATTATTTTTTAGATAAAAATCCAAGTATTAAAACATTACTTGATATTTCATTCGTTATAAATGATTAACAGTTGGCTAACATGAACTACCGCTCAATTACATACCAACATTTTTTTTATTTTGGTACATAATTTTCCAATGATTTTTAGGTCTATGCATAGTTCAACACATGTACAATCTAAAATTGTCAAAACTGATTGGAAAAGAGCAAAAAACCGATGGTGGCATGACCAACGATTTTTACTCATCATTGAGAAATTCCTAGCAGTTTTTGACTTTTTTTGGCTTTGTAATTTATATCTATGTATAATAAAGATAAAATTGCTTGTTAACCAGCAATATTTATTTTTTTTATTCGTTTTTCATAAGCAATTTGAGTGATTAAATATTTGTAATTGCACATTTCTTATAAATTTTGTTATTCATTTGAAGTTAATGGATTTCACCCATGTGTATAAATTTTAGGTATTCTATATGTAATTTAAAATGTGAGTATTTTTTACATGTAATTTTTGCAAATTGAGTATTTATATTCATTATCACTATCTTTTAAACTTTTCACTATTGGTGATGCTACTAAAAAAAAATTGAAGTATCACGCCACATTCACAATCACCACAAGAAATGAAAAAGGTATCTTCATGTATTTGACTTTATTTATTGGTGACGCTAGGTTGGACGTCATAAAACTATGTTTACTCACGAGACTCAAATAAGTGTTATATAGCTGAATGATAAAAGAAAATAATTTAAAATAAAAATAAAATAAAATGATGACACTCAAATATTGGGTTGGCCGGCCAACCTTGATATGAAATTGAGTTATCCAGTAATATGGTTAATAATTTGGCACTTGGCTACTCAAATATGATTTTAATTTTTATATATTAATTATTTTAAATAATATTAATAAAAAAATATAAAAGAAATATATGAAAATTTATGATTTGAAATTCTCTATAAATAGAATATCATATTCATATATTTTGAAGTACAATCAAATTTTATATATTTTCTCACCTATTTATCAATATTTGAATTTTATTTTATTTTAAAGTATTTTCTACCACTTTTTAAACCATGAATTCAAATAATTTTCCAAATAACTAAAGCATATTTGACAAAAATTTTGACACTAAAATGCAATGTGATTCATTTATTGATTTTGTAATTTATTATCTAATGCATTTACTTGTAGTTTGATTTATTTCGTTTCAATTATGTATACATTGCATATGTATTTGATATTGAATTAATAAATCTGTTGTTTATTTTAAGTTTATGAAATAATTAATATTATAATCATAAATTAAAACTTTAAATAATAATTCTAATATAATTAATTTCTTTTAAATATATGTGTCTATATAATATACAATAAATGAAAATAAAGAAAATATTTTATTTTGAGTTGGTGTCGTGGATGAAGTAGAAATATTATAAAATTGGGTTAAGTTGTGAGTTGTATTGGTGGAAGATAGATAAATTAATACTTTATTTGAATAATTGGACTGTGAAGATTATGTAGTGTCATTGATAAACAGTCTAATAAGAGGGAAAAAATGTTAAAATTAAATGAAACAAATCCATTGAGTTGGGTTGGCCAGCCAATATATGAATAAAATTGGGATATCTAGTAATATGATGTCAAATACTCAAATATATTTAGATTAACTTTTATATATTAATTATTTTAAATAATAATCAAAATATAAAAAAAGAAAATTTATAATTTTAAATTATCTATAAATAGAGTATTAGCATATTCATATATTTTCAAGCACAAACAAATCTATTCTCACATATTCCTCATTATTTCAATTTTATCTCATTTCTAAAGTATTTTATACCATTTTTCAAATTATAAATCAAAATAATTAAATTTATGAAAATTCTCAAGGTTATCCAAATTCAAAAAATTATCCAAGTTCTCATAATTATTTGAATTCCTAAAATTACCAAAACAACGAAAATTATATAGACTCCCACAATTATTCAAATTTTCATACAAATTCTCAATATCAATCAAACTCTGCAAATTGCCAAAATCTCATTTTTCTCTGAATCTCAATTAAACACCCATATCTGAACAAGCCTCATCATTTCAAAATGTCTCTCGCAATTTATTCACATGTGTTAAACTGACAAACTCATATCAAAAGTCATCAAAAGTGTCTTGGCAGGTGAAAGAAGATGTTGCCCTAATGATATCTTGGTGCTATGTTAGTGAAAATAGTAAACGAGGTAAAAATCAAAAGAATTCACACTGTGGTCAAAAGTACACACTTTGTATCATGAGTATCAAAAAGAAAAGTCAGATGAAATATCTGAAAGAAATATTCAGTCAATGAAAAGTTGTTGGAAACGAATTTATGAAAATGGAAGTAAGTGGTTTGCTTCGTACCTAGAGGCAAGTAGCCAAAACGAAAGTGGAATGAACGAGAAAGATGTTGAGAAGGAAGCTCACACAATTTATGAAGCAAGTGAAAATAAGTTTCAAGATTTGATTGTATTCAATTAAGTGATGTGTAAACATCTCAAGTGGTCCTTGACATCAAATCGTTATTCAAAAAAGACCAGTCAAAGTGATGATAATAATGAAGAAAGTGGTGGGAGCTCAAAAAAGTCAAGAACTAGTGGAGATGGAGATTATTAAGTATCATCCAATCCATAAAATCTAACTGAAGAAGATCTAACAATTGTCCGTCCTTCGGGTAGAGACATGACAAAAAGGAAAGGAAAAGGTAAGACATCACAATCTTTATCTAATACTACTAATTTTGCTAAAGAGCTTCGGTCAATGAGGCTAATGGTAGACGAGGACTTTCGACATTACAGAAATGTACAACAACTATGAGTTTATGGGACATCGACTCACGTCGTTGATGAATACTTGCGAATCAATGGCGCTGTCGCGACTCGCAAGACAAGTTTTAGAAAAATACGTTGATAATGTCATTTCTTGTTTTGGGAACACCTACTAAGACGACCTAATGAATAAGATTTGGCAAGGCTACTTCATGTCAGGGAACAACGTGGATTTTCGGGCATGATAGGAAGTATTAACTGCATGCACTGGAAGT
Source organism: Leonotis leonurus (assembly GCA_026898415.1). Lineage (NCBI taxonomy): Eukaryota > Viridiplantae > Streptophyta > Magnoliopsida > Lamiales > Lamiaceae > Leonotis > Leonotis leonurus. The sequence goes on from JAPKLX010000046.1 coordinate 871,122, forward strand.
GGGAAAATTGTCCATCAACATGGGTTGGACAATATGCAGACAAAAATGGAAGACCAACAATCATTTTGGAAGTCGCTGCATCATACGACCTATGAATATGACATGCTTTCTTTGGAACATCATGTATTTGCATCGATATTATTGTTCTTCATTGATCTCCAGTTTTTAGTGATATCTTGGAAGGTCGTACGCCAAAGATTAGTCATATTGTGAATGATCAAAAGTATGATAGAACATATTATCTAACTGATGTAATATATTCGAAATGAATTGCATTTGTCAAGTCAATTCCGTTTCTATTAATTAATCCGAAAGCACAAATTATTCGCTTAACACCAAGAGTCAGTTAGAAAAGATGTTGAGTGAGCATTTGGTGTTCTACAAGCTCGTTTTACATATGTTCATCGTCCATGTCTTTCTAGGGATAAGTGTATAATGAAAAAAATTATGATTGCTTCTATCATCATGCACAACATGATAGTAGAGGATGTGCGAGATACATATCGAAACTATTATGATCCTTCTGAATTTCTTATGGATAGACATACAAGAAAACAAGAAGGTGATGATGAACCTTTTTAATACTCAACTAAATTGCTTATATCATCATGATCTTTTGAAAGACGATTTGATTGAACATATTTGGCAAAATTTTGACAATAATAATTAAATATGCAATGTGGTTTATTATTTGGTTTTGTAATTTTAGGGTAGCGTTTTAAAATTAATAAAATAATTAATTATTATAATCATAAATTAAATATTTTAAATAATAATTATAATATAATTAATTTATTTTCTATATATGTATGTATATAGTATACAATGAATAAAAATGAAAGAAAAATATTTTTATTGTGAGTTGGTGTCGTGGATGAAGCAGAAATGTTGTGAAAATAGACTCAGTTGTGAGTTGTATAAGTAGAAGAGAGAAAAATTAATATTTTACTTGGATGATTGTGTTGTGAAGGTTGTAAATAAATAATGTTCTATTTTTGTGTCTCGCACTTCATCTTCTATAAATAAGTTTATCGTTTTAATTGCTAATATTGATTAAAAATAAAAATAAAAATTGTTAGAATATAATAAATCATATTTATTATTTATTTGAAAAATTAAAATTTTAAAAAATTATGTATGAGACTATTTTAAATTTTATCAATTATAAAAATCATTTAAAAGTGACATTAAATGTTAAAAAGAATTATATACTCTACTTTGATGGAATGAACTCATAATACTACTCACAAAATTAAATTGAAACATATAAAATAAATCTATATACTATATTAAAACAAGGTTTTCAATTGAACATCAATTGTAATGACAATTATGTAATTATATTCAAATTAATGGCTTATTATATAAATATAGATTAAATGATATTAACTACTAATAAATAATAATTAAATCTTTCAAATTACTAGGTTATGAAAGTAACTACCCAAATATTTGTATAATTATATTAATTCAAAAATTTAATCTATTTTTGTATGTAGAAATATATTCAATATACATCTTAAATTTGAAAAAAAAAATATATTATAATATAAACAAAATTACAAAATCATGATAATAATTGTTCAAATAATCTAAAAATAATTATTAAAAACTTATTTTAAATGAGTAAATTAAATATAGAAGACTAACTATTTATTAATTCACATTATGTAAAATATAGGGTTAAGATATTTTCTCATTCATATGTGTTACCTATATATGGAGTTAGGTTGATATGAGAGGAAAAAAATTATGTATATTCAAACAGTCTAAAATTAATAATTAAAATTTATTTATTTATTATAAGTACTTTATATTAGGGACATAAAATTTTATTTTTAATAGATAGTTGATATATATATATATATATATATATATATATATATTTCATTTCCCACCCAATAAGACTACCTCTATATATATATATATATATATATATATAATGTACTGATATTTTTACACAATTTTTGTAATATATATGTGATTATTACATTTGTTTTTATATTATTAGTGATTACTTTTATTATAATTGTTTTATTCATTTGAACATTTTATGAAGTAAGTTAAATTAATATCTTTTTGTAAATAGTGTAAAAAAGTCTCTTATAAGAATTCTACAAGGAACATAATATATTATTTATTACATAATGTGAAAAATAAAAGAATGATTCATGATAATTTTTATAGTTCAATGTTCTCATTAGTAGCACTATAGTTTTTTTAAGGTAATACATTACTTCAAATAATATTTATATTATTTTTGTCACCTAAGGCCACTATGAATTGGACACAAACATTAAAAAAATGAGACTTAATATTTTAAAGATATTTTTTCTTTCTGAGAAAGTAATCAATTTTAATGAAATTGTCCAATAAGAACACGTTATCACTTTTAGCCTACCAATTGAGTAATATTTGTTTTTAGATAATTGTCACTGAATACATAAACTAACCACAATTTTTGTTATTGTACATGAACTATAAAATCTACTCAACAATGCATTAACTATCATTTTTTAGCTAATTAATACATCGGGCTATTTTCGGTCAAACTAGGGAAAAGTAGCATATCCTCCCTTATGGTAGAGGCCCCTATGACGGATCACCCCTTATGGTCCGATTTTGTTCAAATAGGTCCCTGAAGTCGATAAGTTGATGCAACTTAACCCTCCCTTCTAACGGCCATTTAATGTCGTTAAGTAAATTAATTTTTTATTTCAGCACCTTATCGAATTTAGGGGCCTATTTGAACAAAAACTGGATCACAAGGTATGATCTACCATAGGGGCCTCTACCCTAGGGGCAAATATGCTATTTTTACCATGTTTTAAATATCACGTATATTATATTATATGTTCATTTTCACTAAAAATAAAATTTACTTAACGAAGTTGCATCAACTTATCGACTTCAGGGACTCATTTAAACAAAATCGGACCATAAGGGGTGATCCGTCATAGGAGTCTATACCCTAAGGGCAGATATGCTACTTTTTCCGTCAAACTAATGCATATGTGGACCCGACTAAATGATGGTTCATGTACAATACCAGAAATGGTGGTTAGTTTGTGTATTTATCGACAATTATCTCTTTTTTACCAAAATTATTGGTTACATGCTTTCACTAAATATTTAGTCTTCAATTTTTTTTTTATAAATTATTGTATTTTTTTGTAATTTAATTTTCTTTATTTATTTTTGTCAAGACCGAAGATATATGAAAAACTTTAAGAAACAAAAATATTTGATTGTCGGATTGTGAAATCGTTGTTTATCTTCATCTTTTAATTCCATGAATTTGAATTGTTTGTTTTGATTATAAAATAGATTATAGGTCATCTAATTCTCCTTTATATATATATATATATATCATTCATTTAAACCGTAAAAAATGGTAAAATTACTAAAAAATGATATTGAATGATGAATTGTGAATAAAAAAAAACAATTTAGAAATAAAATATGTTATAAATTTTATCTATTATATCTTCAAAAATCAAACACACCGTAATGTAACTCATATGCTTTTACTCATATAAAAAATTATTATATGAAAAATGAGAAAATATGTGAACCATCTATTTTGGATTAATCTATTAATTTGATATTATATTATATATCATTATTTTATCTATTAATTTACTCATAAATTATTTTTTTACTACATGTTTATATTTAATGTATACTAAATTGTTTATATTTAGTTGTAACAATCACGCTCTATTAAATATAAAAAAAAATGTTACTATTTTTTAACTTGAATTTGTAGATTGTTACATATGAATTATTTTATTAGTTTAACAACTCTATTGTACGTCTTTGTATGTATAAGTACTATTTTATAAATGTATGATTTAAATTATACTACTCCCTCCGTCCCGCTAGATTAGAAGCATTTATTTTTGGATCGGAAACCAATATTTGCTTTTAGTATGACCCACATACTTTTAAATTGTAAAAGTTACCAAAAAAAGGAAATGTGTCTAATCTAGCGGGATGTCTCAAAAAAGAAAATGCTTCTAATATAGTGGGACGGAGGGAACAATATTTTTAAAATTATCTCTATTACTTTTAACTTTTATCGTGCATCGCACGGGTACATAAACTAGTATAGACATATATTACTCTCTGAACCCCATTAATTTAAGCTCATATTGACCAAAACTATGAGAGCTATTTAGTCAAAAATACATTTTATTTGGCAAATAAACATATTTGTTCGAATATTTTTTTGATTATGGGTTCATCCCACCCATATATGATATATAATTTTTTTTAACATTTAAAATAATTAAATTTGATTAATTCAAAATTAAGGCATATAGTTTTTTATTTATTCAAATAAATATTAATTACTCCATCAATCAACGAAAAATTTGCACATTTGGATTTGACATGTATTTTAGCGAATGACTTGAATGCGTTGTGGATACAATAAGGGCACCACAATATCTATTATTTAAATATGTGTATGTGAGTGAAACAAATATTAGTGATTGATGATAAATAAATTAAATATGTCATGAATGAAATGGATATCTCACATTATTTATAATTAATTATGGTGAGTAATTAGAAAGTTAATGGTAAGTCCAACAATATGAGTATGATTATTAAAAATAGAGTGTACAAGTTTTTCGTAAATAACAAAATGTGAAATTTTTTTGTGGACGAGAAATATAATATATTACTATAATAACAAAATTTTGAACGTCCCATTGAATATGTTACATATACCAATTTAAAATTTCTCTTGCTACCGACTCCATTCATCAACAATGGGAATGAGATTGGTAGTCATTAAAACACCTCCGTACCTACTGATCGCACTATTTTAAACACAAAAATAGGTATAGAATAGAGCAAGCAGAGTATCGTATACACGAGGATTGATAAACAAAAACACACTGAATAATTCGCACATAAATCCAATTATTATCTAAGCAAACAAGAATATGAATATGATCGAATCAATACGAAACAATAATGGAATAAACAAGTAATGAAGAGAAGATTCTAAGGATAATGTATCGACACTAAATCAATCAACGGATTCGACAATTAAATCTAATTACCATATTTTAATCTTAATGCATGTGAATGTTCGCATAAATAACCACGCACTACCGGATAGAGAAGTCTATGATAGTGGACTAATTTAATCCATATTTCCGCTAGGTCTCAAGAGAATTAAATCAGTTACAAAAATCATACAAATAATATCCTCTTACAGTTCTCCTATCTCAGCTAGGTCTCAAGGGGAAACATGTATTGTGATCTATAGGGTCGGCTATGAATTCAATTTCGTATAAGACATCAAAATCATAACTTGCATACAATAATAATGACGGATTATCAAAGCATCAGAATTAAAATCATAAATCACAAACAAGCATTTGAAGGAAAATTAGGAATTAAAACGAATCCATTAACTAAAATAAGTCTTACAAAATTCTTAGAAAGATGAAACAAATCATTCAGAATTCTTGATGAAACAAATCCATTAACTAAGATGAAACAAATCATTCGAATTATCAAAACATGAGAATTAAAATTATAAATCACAAACAAGCATTGAATTAAAACGAATCCATTAACTAAAATAGGTCTTACAAAATTCTTAGAAAGATGAAACAAATCATAAATCACAAACAAACATTAAGAATTATTGATCGCGATCTCTCTTTCGAAATGTAGAAAACTAATCTAGAATTCAAATTTAAGTGAAACAAAAGTATGGAATAGAAAGAAAGATTTAAAAGACGATCTCTAGGGTTCTATAATGGTGTGTATTTATAGGTCCACAGATAGAGTAAAAATCTCGCAAAATATAACAAATTCGCACGGGTCGCGCGGAATTTGTTACCTCCTGCGCACCAATTTTGTTTTGACTCGTTCTCCTTCGTTTTAATTCCGATTTTGGATCCGGCTACGGACTCCTATCGAGACGAGTTTCAATCCTATACTTTCCAATTCACCATTTTTCTGACCATAAAAACACTAAAAATAAAAGAAAACAAAGAAACTAACTGTAAACAAGAAATTAATGGTATAAACTAAAAACGACTCAAAATGACTCAAAATAAATGATAAAACCAATTAATAAACAATAATAAATCTACTAAAATATACTACCTAAGTATTTATCACCTAATCACTTCCCTTTTTTCAAGGTTCGATTGAATATGTTACGTGTACTAATTTAAAAATGCTCTTGCCAGCGACTCTGGCAAGTGACACCATTTATCAGTAATGAGAATGAGATTTGACAGTCAGTAAAACACCTTCATTTCTACTCACTTAATCATCTTCCTTTTTTTATTGAATATGTTACATATTAAAGAAATATATTTATTTTTCAAAATTAATGGTACCTAAACAATTTTTATCTTTTTACTGTTCTCTTTAATTAACATTCACCATGAGTACTAATGAAACGTATTGAACAAAGCGTCACCCTCTCTCTCTAGGTAGGTAAAACAAGTATTGGTAATTTATATAGCATTTGTCCTAACACTTTTATTCATGACTTTCACCATGTGTGATACTATTTTAAACAAATAGTAGTATCAATTAATTGTGACCACATTCAAAATCACCACAACAAACAAATGAAAAGATATCTTCATGCCTCAGGACATTTGCTCAATAAGCATACTTGTTCCAAAAAAAAAAGAGATTGAAGTTTGTACTAAATTATATAGTATTTGCAATGAATTAATTAAGCAAGTTTCAAGTGCTAATTAATATGTGGTTTGGTTTATCCTCATATATATAAGAATTCAAAACTATTGTTGCTCACTATTCCGTTCACATCAATTACTAACACCCCCTCTGTTCCACCCCACATTCCTTTTTTGAACGTTCCATTGAATACGTTACTTATAAAAAGAAAAAATAATTTTTTACATTCCTTTTTTGGATGTTTCGATTGTATACATTACACACAAAAAAGAATTAATTTTTCAAAATTGATGAGATTTATACAAATTTTATCATTTTACTATTCTTTTTAATATCCGCATCCAATAGTAATGAGACAGATTGAAGTTTTTACTAATAATATTTGTAATGAATTAATTGAAGCAAGTTTCAAGTGATAAACAATATATGGTTTAGTTTATCCTCATATATATATATATGTGAATTCAAAACTATTGTTGCTCACTGCTCCGTTCACATCTATTACTAGCACCCCTCCGTTCCACTCCACATTCCTTTTTTGAACGTTCCATTGAATATGTTACTTATAAAAAGAAAAAATAATTTTTTACATTCCTTTTTTGGATATTTCGATTGTATACATTACACATAAAAAAGAATTAATTTTTCAAAATTGATGAGATTTATACAAATTTTATCATTTTACTATTCTTTTTAATATCCGCATCCAATAGTAATGATACAGATTGAAGTTTGTACTAATAGTATTTGTAATGAATTAATTCAAGCAAGTTTCAAGTGATAATCAATATATGGTTTAGTTTATTCTCATATATATATGAATTCAAAACTATTGTTGCTCACTCCTCCGTTCACATCAATCACAACAACCCTCCGTTTCACCCCACATTCCTTTTCTGAACATTTTATTGGAATACGTTACATATAAAAAGAAAAAAATAATTTTTTACATTCCTTTTTTTGGATATTTCATTGAATCAAGCATAAGCGACTGGAGTGAAGTGAAAAGATACGTATCGTTGATAGAATTAATTTTTCAAAATTGATGAGATTTATACTAATTTTTTCATTTTACTATTTTTTTTAATATCGACATCCAATAGTAATGAGACAGATTGAATAAAATTGTCGATCGACTTTCTTTTTAAGCTGTCTCGAAAAGTAAAATAAAAAATTAGAAAGACAGCAAAAAGGAATCGAAACCACCCGAACCGCCCATCGCTGACCGTAAGCAAAAAAGGAAAGAAGAAGAGAAGAAATCAAATACAATTCATTCCTCACTGTTTACACTCTTTTCTCACTGATCTCATCACTCTCACTCTCTCCCACTATATATAATAAGTAGATGTTGAGATACAGCAACTGAAATAAGTTTGTGAGTTCTACGAAGAATTAAGAAATTAAGAAAGAAAGATGAGTACTGTGATGAGAATGGGAAATGAAGGAGTAAGAAAGGCTGCTGCTGCTGCAGGAGGAGGAGGAGCGGTCAAGTACATGGAGTGCCTCAAGAACCATGCAGCCGCCATTGGAGGAAGCGCCACCGACGGCTGCCGCGAGTTCATGGCCGGCGGTGACCACGGCACCCTCGAAGCCCTCATGTGCTCTGCGTGCGAATGCCACCGCAACTTCCACAGGAAGGTGTTACTAGACAATTTCATGATGCCCATGCAGCAGCAGCAGCAGCAGCCTCCTGATGAAGCCAATGTAGCAGGCGGCGGTGAGAAGAGGGCGAGGAGCAAGTTCAGCCAGGAGCAGAAGGAGAAGATGGTGAAATATGCTGAGAAGATTGATTGGAAGATACCAAAGGCGGATGATGAAGAGCTGCAAAGCTTCTGCGAGGAGATTGGGGTGAACAGGAAGATTCTCAAGATCTGGATGCACAACAACAAGTATCATCATCATCATGAAGCCCTTATCAACTCTTAATCCATTCTGTACTCTTCCATCTCCATTTCCATTCATTCCTATCTCTGCAAAGAGATAGCTAGTACTGTTTCATTTCCTTCTGCATGCATGTTTTCAATTTTCAATTAAGTTTGGTACTGTTTCTTGGATTTCTCCTAATAAAATCAGTGCCAACATCCCATCTATCTTACAAATCCATGCACATGTCTTCATGAATTAATGGTTAAATTGAGTTTTAGATTTGTGGCAATAATAGCAAGTAAAACCATAATTAGGATGAAAGTTTTAGATTTGTGGCAATAATAGCAAGTAAAACCATAATTAGGATGAACTCATTCAGAATGTGAAACTACCAATCACTCTTTAAATCAATTATAAATCAATTATAGTTGGTTTGATGGTATCTGTTATTCCAACAACGGTAATAATTTTAGTGCTAACACACAATTTTATTTTATTTTGAAATTCAAACATCAACAACCGAGAATGAGAATGAATGAATTTGTGTACATGTGTTCATTTTCATCGCTAACATTTTGCAAATGTTAATTATTTTTCCTAATCACTTTCTTTTTGGTTTATACTCACATTACAATTAATGCTGTAATATTTGCCTTAATTTGCACCGTTTCCACAAGGAGATTATTTCATTTTTTCTGCATCTTATACAAATTCTATAGTTTTTTTATGATATCCTTTTCGAATTTTGGTGCTTAATAATGTGCTCTTATATGATTGATGAGGAATTTGAACAACAGTATTTTTTATGTAAAGTGTCAATTCTCATGAACTAATTCATTTAATAATGCTAATAAAATTTAAGAGAACAATCATTGTTTTGAAAATTAAAAAAATAATTGGAAAAATAAATAAATTACAAATATAATTTCAACATGATTTAATCTGGACCGTCACTTCAATGCATGTAATGTACGTTGGAAATTCTGCCATTTTCACACTAAAAAGTTTTGTTTTTTTGTTGAACTGTTTCCTAGGTGTCTACGCTTGAGGTCATCCCATCCCACGAAAATATATTTGTCGTTTATACTTTTTTATAACTTTTGCAAAATAACTAACATTTTAATCTATCATACTATAGAGCTCATATACATTCAAATACAAAGTCTATAATACTTTAAAATTGTAATATCTATATTAAGAATAAAATATCATTACATAAGATTAAATTAGGTAAAATATTTTTTTATTAATAAGTCATGTGCACAAACACAATACCATTAATATTTAGAAATAGGATGGAGTATTATTGTTCCATGTTCATTCTGAATTCTCAAATATCTTTATATTTCACTGCAAGTTAAATTGGTAATCCTTGGCTACAAGTAATTAACTTCATAATTATGAGCAAATTGTTACAATGATTCAGTTTCAAAACTCAAAGTTTCATGTCGAGAAACATTAAATTTTAAGACAACCACAAACGTTTACTTACACCATGCATGTCTATAAATAAATTTCTAACGTAAATTACAACTTAATTACTAGTTAATCACTAATTGTTAGTCATATATATTAACACTTTAGCTAATTACCAAATCAATCAAATTCATAATTAATTATTAGTGTTGAGTTATTAGTGATTATTACAAACATAATCTTGAAAGTATTAAGAAAGAAATAGGTAATTGTGTTTTATTTGAATTGAATAAATATTTGTATGACTTGAAGAGAGATGAGTATAGATATGCATAGAAGTGGAAGTGGAAGTGGAGATAAAATTCAAATGTAAAATTTGTATCCATCACCGGAAAAGCAGGTTAGAGATAGAGATGTAACAAACTCAACTTTTCTATTCAAATCAACCCTAAAAGTTTCAAGTGAAATAGAATCAAGCTAGGTTACTTTTTCTCGAATATATAAGATCACCTATTGTCATAAATCGTGTAATATTATTTATTCTCTTAATTAATATGATGTTAACATGTGACATGATTAATGATTCAAGATTTATGATAAATATAAAGAAACTTACATATATAAATCATACATCGTACTAATCATAGCATGTCATATACATGTATCGACCACATATATATTAATGTAAGAAGATCACACGTATAGCGCGCAATATAATATTTGAATTAACGACATTTTCTACAACAATCTTTATTTTCTATATTTATCAATTACTAAAGTTGCAATCATGGACTTAAACTATCATTGTAATTTATTTGAAGGAGATGCAATTGTGTAATCATAGTTGTAATTAAAAATGTGTAAGAGATTTCTTTTGACGCGTTCTTCACACCGCCTCGCCTCGGCTGGAAATCACAATGGGTCGTGCGCCTCACAGTTGGAGTTTTGAAGCAAATTTTGAGTTGTTTCCTGAGTGAAATTTATTTAATAGAGCTTTATAAATAAAAGCGATCAGAATTAACCTAATTTAACCCAAATTTAAAAAATAACATATAAGCATAACAATAGGGCTAGCAAACCCTAATTCAATCCAAACTCAAACAGTCCAAATAACATAATTTTTTTAATTGACTCAACCTAATAATAATTCAACCTTATAACAATTTCGTATTATATAATTTGATAAATCGTGTAAAAGTAAATTAATAATTGATATCATACAATATTGGATATGTTGTTCCATAATGTATACGAAAAGCGAGAGAGGAGAATGAAAATGTCAATCATTAGATATAAAAATTGAAAAGTGAATCCTAATTAGGTTAAAATACACTATCGATATTAAGACCGAAAAAGTGAATGCTAATTAGACTAAAATCTCAAACCGAGAAGTTGAGGTCCTTATTGGGTCAGCCCGATAAGGACTCGAATCTAATAAAAATCAATCCAAACGCATTAATTTTGTATCGAAAATTATCGTATTATGTTGAAAATTGTCAGTTTTAAATGCTAGTTCATCCCTCCAATCACTGCCAGCTTGGCTACCACTACAAGACTTGAATTTGATTGGCTAGGATTCTAAATGGAAGGAGGTGGACGGCGTGCATGAAAATAATAACTGGAATTGTATGACTAGTATTCTTGATATTAAACAATATATATATATATATATAGGGGTGGGTTCAGGTAAAAAGTGAGTTTTGGGTATAAAATAGGAAGTAATCCAAATCATCCATTCCATTTAATCCAATGGTGTAGATCTAATCTTACAAATAATCTCACACGCGTTTTGCATTGTGAATTGTAGTGCAAAAGGGCAAATAAGGAAGAAAACATTGGCAGTTATTTTTTGTTTTGAATCCATATTGAATAATCCCACTATTCACGCTAAATTAGAGAAAACTACCAAAAAAATACTACAGTCATATTCCTGCAATTCACTCGTGATTTTTACTTCGAAGAAAGGAGAAATGAGCACCACTCCACGCCTCCTCATGGATAACGACGGGGAAGAAGATGATTTCGCGAACACCAGTATACCAGAAGAGCCCGTGATGCAAAATAGTATGAATGCGAGTGCAACAACTCGTAGACCACCCAAAAATTTTATTCTCTCTACCAAAAAATCTTCCACATTCACGCTTACCAACAATTCAACAATGTAATTATCAATGCAACAATGTAACTAAAGTAATGCAAAATTGTAGCCTGGTTCAATGCAAATTGTCGTGTTATCAATGCAACAATGTAATTAAAACAAATCTTATTCCCTCTGCCAAAAAAATCTTCCACATTCACGCTTACCAACAATGCAACAACGTAATTATCAATGCAACAATGTAAATAAAGTAATGCAAAACTGTAGCCTGGTTCAATGCAAATTGTCGTGTTATCAATGCAACAACGTAATTATCAATACAACAATGTAACTAAAGTAATACAAAACTGTAGTCTGGTTCAATGCAAATTGTCGTGTTATCAATACAACAACATAATTAAAACAAATCTTATTATCTCTGCCAAAAAATCTTCCACATTCACGCTTACCAACAATGCAACAAAATAATTATCAATGCAACAATATAGTTGAAGTAATGCAAAACTGTAGCCTGGTTTAATGCAAATTGTCGTATTATCAATGCAACAACGTAATTCACCGTCGAGGGTCGGGAGGCCGGAGAGGATTTCGGGCCCGACGACAAAGGGGCGGCCAAAATTATCATAACTAATTGATTGTAACCTAAAAAACCCTATAAATCTCATCAAACATCAGTTATGGAAAGAGAATAATAACTTTCTCCATCATCCATAAAAATCGTCTATTACCATAAATAACCAACCGTTTACAATCTGTAAATTACTGAATTATCCTTTTAGTCATATATATGGATTATTTAAAAAATAAAATAACCGAAAATTGTTGATAGATCTCAACCGTTAGATTGTAAAAATGGATTGTTTGGATTACTTTCTATTTTATAC
>JAPKLX010000046.1:889069-947257 GCA_026898415.1 Leonotis leonurus
TGTTTGAGACTTCAGTTTATAATTGGTGATAAAATTTGAGCTTAATCTGAGTTGATTTACCCTACTTTCCAATCGGGTCTCCAACTAGAGTTTTGGTCGTTTGTTTGGCGCATAATTTGGTTTGAACCAACCTTTCTGTTGACGTGTGTTCGAGTTCTTGCTTCCGCATATTGTTGGTCGTATCAAATTAGCACAAGGAAGCACCCAAAAAAGTATTTAGCTGCAGATCTACAACTCAAAATGCAGGTTATCCATAAAACCAAAAACTAGAAAATAACATCCTTGTATCATCTTTGTCATGGAATAAACTAGAATGTAGGTGATATGGATGAATATCAGCATAGTTCATCTTATAAGCTATTTAATAATTAAATACCTAAAAGGTCAGCTTGCATAAGCTCCGCTGGCTAGAGAATGATGGATCTTTTAAATACCTAAAAGGTCTGCTCTGGCAGGGCTTACGTATGAATGAATGGTTTGTCTTGGCAGAGCTAATAGGCTCTGGAAGGCAAAGCTCGGCTATTTCGAATTGGATTTTACTAATATAATGGGCTGAGACCCTGTGGGTTTGTTGAAACGTGGATTACATGACTAGCAAGTCAGACGCTTGTCAGACTTTATCTCACATATACCCTACAAGACTGCCGGTCATATGAAAGAGACTATAACAATCTGGTTCCCATGTTGACGTGACATTGCTCTATTGGAGAGGATTTTAACAACTTGTACTATGAATATTCAAAAGTTGTTATCCTTATATTTTGTACTATATATACCTCATTCATTTTCATTCTTAAGGTTAGCTACTCTAATCTTTTCACTCATACATTCACACCCATTTATTGCATAAAACTCTCTCAAGTCTACTACGAGCTGACTTAAGCGTCGGAGATTATCCCTGGAGAACTCCAACCATTCTCCGGTCTTATTTTGCAGGCTCTACCAGTAGAATCAAGATTCAGCTGATCGCGACTATATCCGAGTATTACCTCCAAGGTATGATCTCTAAACTTCTTGGAGCTTTCGTACTCTTTTCCTTATTATTTGTTGTGGATTAATTCATAATCCAACTCTAGGAAAACAACTACCTTGTATCAATCTAAGTGTACAGAAAGAAAGAAGTCTGATGATACTCCATAGCAACTGCTTAGAAAGATGAGAACTCAACTAAAAGTATGTGACTGCTGAGTGCTGATATTAAAATAGCATTGGATGTCATTTTGAGAGCACTTTGTAAGAATGACTAATGAGAAAGGATCTAATCCATAGAGTTATTAAAGAACGAACCTTCCAAGAGCGAGCATATTGCCCATTGAGAATGTGATCCCAAATTTGATGGGATGGAAGAAAACAAGCATCGACTGTCAGGTAGCAAAAGGAGAAATACAAATGGGTTAACCTCAGTGCTATATCAACTTGCAAATTCAAAAACAAGCATCATAATCCAAGCTTAGATAGTAGACTAGACATAAGATCATGTCCAAGCATATGGAAGAAGAGGTACTGTCATTCTCTTCAATTCAGATAATCTAAACCACGGAAACTTACCAAGAGCGTGCAAGTTATACCAGCAGATAAGCAAATTGCAAAGCCATACATTCTCTGCCAAAACGAAGTAGAAGAAGTTCATCAACAAGTTTTAATTCCGAAACTACATTACTAGTCGCATCTTGAACCTCAACTATCTCACTCGTAAAGTCCCACTATAATTCAGCACATTGCAACGGGGATAATGCAAATTCGAGAAAGAAAGAAGAAAGAAAATGAACAATAGAATGTATACCTGTTTGGTGGACAAAGTGCAGTTGCGATTGAGATCATCCATGTAGGAAGACTCTTGCTGCTGCAGCTGCTCTTCATCGTCAGCCTCCATTCCCACCAGCATTTTCATCCTCTCAAATGCTTGATTCATCTTCTCCATCTTCCGCGAATCAATTTATGTTATCGAGAAAAAATACTATACTTATTTATCCTAAGGGTTGTTCTTCTCTAGATCTGAAATTCATCAGTCAAGGCCCAAGGCGTTGGATTTCAGAAATCGACTTCACACTTCACAGTTAGCTTCAACTCCAAACTTGTGAATTTGCAATTTAGTCTCCATCATCAGCGATGTAAGGAATTTCAGTAAGAACCCTCAAGTTTCATTTATCTAAACTCTTGCCTTTCTGTAAGGTTGACTGAGGGGCCGTTTGAGAAATAACGTATAAGATGTGGGCCACGCGTAGATACACATACAGATTGAATACAAATACAGAAATACAGAAATACACCCTCTTTCTCCCTCCCCATTCTCTTTCAAAAGGTAAGACTTTATTCACGAGCAGAGGTTCAACTTCGTCTTCCTTTCGCGATCGATATGGTAATGTACCTATTCAAGCCTTGTACACTCTCTTTGAATCAATCAGTATCAGTTACTTATTTATCTTCATTGTTTTTCTTCATTTCCCTTTTCTCTTTGCTTGTGTGATTGGTTGGATTTGATTATGATAGTTGAGCGCCGTATGTTGAAAGCTAGTATCTTCTGATTTTGACTCGCTTTCGTTTTTCCAACTCTTCATCACAAAAATCCCGGTTAAATTTTGCATTGGCAGTTCTTTTGTTTTTAACATGATCGAGCTCTTTATCTTATCAGCGAAAACTAAATAAGGAGATCTGAATTGGATAAAGACATGCATTTTTATGGGTTTCCATGATTTGATCGTCGAGGTCAACCTAGTCAACATCTGAAAACCACGGTCTACTAATTGGATTTATTGTCTTCTTGGAATTCAATTTCTTGGGTTGATGGTTACTGTAATTGAAGCTTTTCTTTGTTGGGCTTCTTTTAATCAATCTGTTTCTATTACTACCTGAAGGAAGTTTAGACGATGGAATCAACTGAATGTAAGCTATGGTGCATTTTGTCATAACTTTATGCACTTTCATAATATGATCCATCTTGAGAACATTATTGATTGCTTGTCTAAGTTTTCATTTCTATCAATCAAGAATTTAGTTTGCTTGGTGCTCCTTTTCGTAGCTGTCATTCCAAGTATTATGCTAAGGGGTGTTTGGCTAAGCTTATAAGCTTTTTAAAACAACTTATAAGTTGTTTAGGAGCTTATAAGCTCCTTAAAAGTGTTTGACAATTTAAGCTCTTTGAGAACTTATAAGTTGTAAAAATAAGCTCTTGTAACTTATAAGTTCTTCAAAAAATAAGTAACTTCACACCAACTTATTTTCACAACTTATAAGCTCTTTAAAATAAACTTAGCCAAACACCCTCTAAATTGCTGGTGTGGTTGGATAATTTATCTAAGACATTGTTGAGCTGTTCCTTCCATGCATATGCTCACGTTAGTTATTGCATATACAATTCTAGTGAGGCAATTTTTTGAATAAACTCAATTGGATGACTAAAATTACAGCTATAGCTCATAACAGATGATCTTTTTAGCCATTGATCTTATTCTTGTAGTGTGTTCTACTTTAGCTTTTTATTCTTCAAAGTGATAAAAAAATTATTCTGTTGATTACAAAATGTTTAAACGAAGTTCATGAATTTGAGCACAAGTGGGATAAAACTTCTTTGTTATGGGATTGGAGATGGGTAGAGTTGGATATTTCATGGATGTTGGCTGTTGTTGACTTCCTAGAACATTCTTTTCATTTCACAAGTGAATACAATGACATTACAATTATGGATTCAGCAACACTAAAAAATAAAAAATAAAAAGTATAGACGTAAGTGTACATGTTCGGATGTTCCCATGACTGAAGAAATCTCTCCAATCTTGATCTTCCTTCTTTTTGGTTTGATCATTCTCCAAACCCTTGTGTGATTCATTTCGACCCCACCTCCTGCAGTCTACTCTTTACAGAGGAATTTCCAGGAAAGACAAACCCAGAGGACGCCATCATGGGTTGACTCGACAAAAAAAGCAGGAGATCAAAGAAGCTTTTGAACTTTTTGATACTGATGGATCTGGTAATGATAATCACGAGCATGTTATTTAGATGTCAGTTCATGTTATTTCTCCATCTTATGTGTGTCTTTCTTCGATTAATGATTGCAGAAACAATTGATGCAAAAGAGTTAAATGTTGCAATGAGGTATGTCTTCTTCCTTCTTTTTTCTTTTCTGTTTTGTTTACAAGTAAATCATAATTTTCAAATTGACGAGTTATTACTTTCATTGATATCTCTCAGGGCTCTTGGTTTTGAAATGTCTGAAGAGGTAATCATGGATTTATAAATATTTGAAGCTGTTTCTGAAGTACAATGGTTCATGCGCTATAGTTTAGGAATATATCATAATATATAGTTTGCTTCAATAATATATTCCTTGGAAACAGTGGCGGACGCAGAAAATAACGTTGGCAGGGGCTGTCATCTACCTCTTCGTAAGTTCAGCCCCTGTCATCTTCCATCCTCCGGAGATTCGTTCTTCAACATTGTCGACTTTGCAGGGGCTGGAGCTAATTTTTGACATTTTCAAAAAAATTTACAATAGTAAAAAAAAAAAAAAAAAACTTTGGCAGGGGCTTAAGCCCCCTCCCCCTCCTTCCTGTATCCGCCATTGCTTGGAAATGGTCCTGCTGTTTGAAAATTTATAGTTTTTCACTACAGGAAATAGCTCGAATGATAGCTGAAGTCGACAAGGATGGCAGTGGTGCAATTGACTTCGATGAATTTTGTCACATGATGACTGCCAAATTTGGCGAAAGGGACAGTAAAGAAGAGCTCATGAAAGCTTTTCACATTATTGACCAAGATAAGAACGTGAGTTCTCTACTCTAGTGTCTAAATTGCATTTTGTCGTCATTCTGAACATTAGGTCTTCATCATCTGTGTGCAGGGCAAGATTTCTACTGCAGATATTCAGCGCATAGCCAAGGAGTTGGGTGAAAATTTTACTGAGAAAGAGATTCAGGACATGATCGATGAAGCAGATCGAGATCGTAAGTTTGCTGAGCTTTGCGTGCATGTGTACTTCTTCTTTGTCTGATAATTGTGCTGAATCTGCCATGAAATGTTCAGATGATGGTGAAGTAAACGCAGAGGAATTCATGAGAATGATGAGGAGAACGTCGTACGGATACTAGATGTCTAGTGTTTAATTGTTGTTGATGGAAAGCTCACTGGTGTGTTGTAACTTGTAATATATGATGAAAAAGAATACATATTCGATTTCCATGTTTAGTTAGTAGACTATGGTATTTCCAGTTTTGTTGGTTGAAATGACATGGGATATTGTACCTACATGAGTGGCTTGAAAATCTCATGCTGATGAATCTTTGTACTTGTTTATCATTAGGTTCCTAATAAGTGGTGGCTATTATTACAGCAACAAACTTAATAGTATATCATAGATATCTCTCTATCTTCACTGGATGTACAAGTATTATTTATTACATTACTATGAAACTGTAACTCACTCACAGTCGCATACACTAACACAGCAATTTTGGTGTGGTTATAAAGCAACAGAAATAGCAGCAATCAGTTGATGACCCTACAGCTACTTCTGACCTCTCCCTTGGGACCTTCTTTGACATCTAACTGCCCCATCTTCACCATAGCTTGCTGGAAGTCCATGAAAAACATGGCTGGGTTGAGTGAATAGGCGTTTACAATTTCGCGAGTTCCCGGACCATCGAACAGGGTCTGGTCTGAGAAGAGGAGGCCCGCCCTTCTCTGCAGCGTGTTGAAGTATGCATTGTCAAAAGTGTTTCTTGTAGGATCAAAGGGCTGCTCAGCCGTGTCACCTGCGCTGCACGTCTTGGAAAGAGTCTTGGCGAACTGCGTATCCATACTCGGGTCCAGGTCGCCCGTGGAGTCAAAGTTACTCAACCGGGACTTGAACGACGAGCATCTTGCCACACCCAGCGTGTGCGCCCCTGTCGCCATCACAGAGCAAGCCTTGTAATTATCTGAAAAGGACTGATGCAGTAATATTCTAGATTTGAGCAAGTGTTAATTACCGGACAAAGCCACCATTTCTTGAGCAGTGAAGCCGCGCTGACCAAACATCCTAATCAGCTCTGAACTGTTTAAGGTGGGAGGAGGTAGATTTATGGTATCTTCTATCTTAGACCTCCTCCCATCTCTTCTCCCTTTTGGAATGTCATAAAATGGACCACCAGCCTGCATCATAAATCATGAATCACTTTTCAAACACAATAATTTCATATCTGATAAAACAAAATCTTGGCCTAACCAAAAGCCATGTTCTTACAATTGTAACTGAATAGGATTAAATGAGCAAATAAAAGCGTAAAGGAGACAGATTTACATGGTCATCAATTAGCTACATCCACGTACAGAGAGAAGAAGTGCGGATGGGAGCAGGAGATTCAAGGCATAGCAACACTTACAAAGAAAACAGCATCCCTTGCAGCCATGGCAAGAATATCAGCACAAGAAACGACTCCGGGGCACTGTTTCTCCAGCGCTTCCTTTACAGCATCAATGACTTCATAGCCCTTCAAGCTCAAGTTCGCCGGAGAGTCCTTCTCCGCCGTGTTGCTCTTGGTGGAGTCGATCAGTACGGATCCATCACATCCCTATTCAGTATAAGAACAGTAAATTTCATGACAAAGTGCATGGCATGAGAATGCATCATCATCAATGTAATGAGTACCTCTACAAAGCAGTCATGAAAATGCATCCTAAGAAGGGCAGCTGCAAGAGTGGGATCAGACCTCAAAGCAGAGTTGACAGTATTCCTTATGATAATATCAGCAATAGGGCATGCCATGATGTAGTAGTTCATGCTCAGCCCATTTGCCACTCCCATCATATATTTCATTACTATCACAATCCCAAACACTACCACTTTCAGATTATTACCCATTTTCAGACACACTACCTAATATACAGATTATCAATTTGGAAGGCTTGCAATAATATTGTGTGGTGTGTGGCATAGACCATATGCATGCATGTATATATACATATATTAATTTGTTGACTTTTTACTCATTTGGTGTGGAGTGTGACAATGTTTACATCTTAACGTATGTAATAAAGTGATTGGAGGAAATGAAGATATGCTTGAGTGGAGCTAGCTAGGAAATAATTAGTCTGAAAGAAATAGTGTTAATTAGTGGCCGCCCCATAAACACAATTAAATTTAACTCAGCTTTAATTAATTAATAAGTAATTACGTATAGAAAACATTACTTGTATGGTATGGTGCACTGAATTATGATGTGAAATGTAATTGAGAATACCAAATTAAATGGGTCTCAGAACTTAAGAAATGAATTAGGTAGTCTGAATTAGACATGTGATATGGTAAGAAATAAAGAGTGGTGCCCAAAATTGACTTATTGTTAGTTGGAGTAACAAGACGAACAAAGTGGGATCATTAAAAAAATCAGATGTAACTTTTTAGATTAATAAATAAAAGAAGAAAATGAGGAAAAAGTGAAAAGTGAAGTGGACAGTAAGGAGATAGGATGCATAGCTGGTTCCCATAAAATAAGTTGTGAAAGAAAGTGGGAAGAAGTCGATTCTTCCAACTCCTTCAGCCCAGCCTCACAGTCACTGCCTCACTCCCAATTCCCATCCACAAACTCATGCCCAACACGCTTACTTGTGCTTTACTTCATCTCATTACTGTCGTTTATTAACGAATAACTTTCAATAAATAAAACTAACAATATTTCATTTGTATATAAAAAGTATATGAAATATTCTAAAATACGATATTAATTGTAACTATTGCTATAATATGTATTCTATCCAAAATGAGTGAGAAATAATCTTTAAAATAGGTTAAATTCTTTTAAGGGGCAAAACCTAAAATACTCATTTTAATAAGTAAAAGATAAAAAATACCCACTTAAAAATAAAATATAAAAATTACCCTTTACATGAGCATACGAGGAAATTCATCATGTGCTCATGTATTTCATTTCACAAAATAATTTGAATAACATGAGCACATGAAGAAATTTCTCATGTTATCATGAAAATAAGATGAGCACATGAGGAAATTCCTCATGTTATGGTGAAAAGTGGGTATTTTTTATCTTTATTTTTTGAAATTGGGTAAAACATGTTAATTATAACCACTTTTTCTATAAATTTACTAATTTAACTTTAATGACAATAATTAAACTATTTTAATAAGCATTCATATTTCTATGCCAAAACCACCGTCGTCGCCGCCCTGCTGTCGCCGCAGTCATCACCACCACTATTGCCCTTGTTGTTCGTAATTGCACGAATGCACAAATTACATGAGCACGATGAGTTTTGGTTATGTTCGTATAATAATATGACCAAGATGATAACATGCTAAAGAAATTACACAAGCATGACGAGTTTTGGTTATGTTTGTGTAATAACTCGACCAAGACGATAGCATACTAAAGAAATTACACGAGCACGACATATTTTGATTGTGTTGGTGTAATCACACAACCAAAATTCTAGCATAACAAGGTAATTACACAACCATGACAAGTCTTTATTATATTTGTGTAATCAACGACAAAGATGATAGAATACTAAAGAAATTACACGAGCATGACAAGTTTTGATTGTGTTCGTGTAATCACACAACTAAAATTGCAGCATAATAAGGTAATTACACGACCACGACGAGTCTTTATTATGTTCGTATAATTACACGACAAAGATGATAGCATACTAAAGAAATTACACGAACACGACAAGTTTTGCTCGTGTAATCACACGACCAATTTTCATGTAATCACGTGATTAAGTGGTTAAGCTGAAGTAAATGAAGGGTAATTTTGTAAATGCAGCTAATTTTTATTTTTATTTTCAGGTTATTATTATTTATTTTTCTTTTTTGAAAAGTGGTATATTTGGGCATGTCCCTAATTAATATTAACAACTTGTACGGTTTGATGGCTAAAATGGATATGATAATTACTTTTAAAATTTTCTCTTTTCATTTATATATTCTTATTTCTTACATCTCAACAACTTGTACGGTTTGATGGCTAAAATGGATGTGATAATTACTTTTAAAATTTTCTCTTTTCATTTATATATTCTTATTTCTTACATCTGGTTACGAATTTCACTTCTTTTATATCTTTAATCACTCAAACCTATGATCATACAGTCATCTCAAAATTGAAGTGATTAATGGAACATAAGAAGAAGATGTGTAGTTTATAAAAATAAGTGAAAATGATGGGTTGAGTAAGAGAATGTACTTTGATGGTACAATTTCCTTATGTCTTGATAAATTAATTCAATACCCAAACGACTCCTAAAATTGATAAACTAATCATATAATCCACCAGGCCAATTGATTACTCTTCCATTAATATAATTTGTGATTAAGGATTTCATTTTTTTTTTAAAAATGAATAGTTTATTTTTTTGTTATATAAATTATCATTTCAACAATCTAACTTCTTTCATAATAATATCTATATTACCTACTATCGTCGTAATATCAGCCAATTTCATTTTTAACTAATTGCGAAAGAATTTGCAAATTGATAAATTATGACGGTCGAATTTTTCATTTCCAAGGGATAACTGTCTGATCTCCGATTAATAAAATTCACAATTTTCCTTTTTATGTTTCGACTCTTCCATGAAATTCTAGCTTGGACAATTCAAATGTGGGAGAATGCTTTTTAAAAATAAATCGATATTCATAATCATTCCATCTTTTATTCTATTGAAAGGCCAACTTTCTAAATTCTCATATGGCCCCATTAGAACTCATTCCAAGGATTATTGTATTAAATTTATGAATTCTGTCATTTTACTGATTCATACTAAATAACGAGCTAATGAATTCCCTTCTTTTTGTCATTGAATTTTCTAATCAAATTCTTCATATATATAACACTTATAACGATCAACTTTATTATGAAGATCTCATTGTATTCAGGAAGCTCTACTTCCTTCATAGTATTGGTTCCGAATCTTTTATTGATAAACCTCAATTTAGTGTTTCTTCTCCATCAATAACATTTGTTGTTCACTGTTTTTTTTTTAAAAAAATAGGATTTTATGTTCTCTAAAAAAAATAAGATTTCGTATAATAAGTGAAATTAGCCATAATCGTCTAGCAACTCTCTTATTCATATCACTCCTACATCATTGACACGTATGTATGTATTTTACAAAGGAAATGAATGGTATGCTGCCTTAACTGCTCACAATAGGCTTGCTTAGGAAAATTATTAACTTAGTTTAGGTCATCCTGAATTAGCGCACAGCTCTAGCCCTACTCGGTACTGCTTAGATGTGCCTTCCCTCAGTAGGCTGCAGCCATTCAATCTATATAATATATTAAATGATTACATATTAAAACTCTCTTCTTAATCTAAGATTTATATGGCATCACCACAAACCTTCTTTCATATTAATTATATTAATATTTATGTACAGTAATATATAATTAAATGATTTGAAAAGAATTATTTTAGGTAAATGTATAATTAATAACTTATATAATTAATTAGTCATGATTATAGTTATATTTAATTAATTATTCAGTCAAAATTGTAATATATATAGTTGAATGTATACTTTATATATTATATAAATTAAAAATAATTTTGCTAACTATAATATATAATATAGATATGATAGTAGACCCCTACAATAAACTTTGTTCATTTATGATACGAAAATATATATCATTCATCAATCATCATCGTTTACTATTGAAAATTGGATAATATATATAATTAATTATGAAAATTGGATATGAAGATTGATGGACTAGCTAATTAATTTACCATAATTTACGGTAAGAGACATTATATATAATTTCAGATATAATTTATACACAAATATAGTTCATATATATAAAGTGGGTGGACGGATATTTAACGGGAATTTATATAAAAATATAGTTAATATAAATGTGTTTCTAACTCACACCTATTAGCGTCGGCTATCGGAGGGTAAAATGTCATCACTACCCTCACGGGTATGGATATGGATAGACAATGTTTATGTATGTCGTGGCCGATTGTCATCCCTACATTAATTATTTGAATTGATCAAATAAATATTCATGATTTTATTTGGTCAAATAATTAATTTTTATAAAAAAAAAATAGTCAATTTTTTAAATTACAACATAAAGTGATTATATACCAATAAATTTTTTCACGAGATAAGTCTTCATTTAACACTTATATTTTGCAATGATATAGTATTTTTTTAAATAACACAAATTTGCAATTATGTTAATAAATCATAACATAACGTGATTTTTCTTCAACACAATTTACATTAGATATATTACTGAGAATAACATCTATTTCTAATAATTTGTCAATTTATACTACCTCTAAATATGAAAAATATGTCAAAATAGTAATTTTAATAAAAAATTCAAATTTTTAATCACCTAAAATATTATAGTAAAATAATAGTCGTTTTGTATCATATAAGAATTATATAAAAATAACAAATATAAGTACCCTCAAACCACCACCCATCACCTTTTGGGTATCCATCATCCCGGCACTTGTGAATATTAATCACGTGTGAAACATATAATATTAATATTTAAGAGATATAATTTTTAGAAAAATATAAAAACATGGTTAATATTAGGTGGGTGAGTGAGTATTTAACGGACATTTTGATAGATATTTCATAGGTATATCACGAATAATTTTTGTGAGTAAGAATAATAATTATCTATATACAAATACAAATGATATTAAAATATACGCATGAAACTATGCGTTGATATCAAATGTGTCTCTAACTCACATATATTACCGTTAGATAATCGCATGTAAGTTGTCATTTATACCCTTGCGGGTACAGGTACGGATATGGATAGCTACTACTTGTGTGTGTCGTATCCGATTGTCATTCTTACTTTAGAACCACATAAATATTTTATCCGAAAAAAAAAATCATTATTTGATTTGACATAGAGTGATTATGTACCAATAAATTTTTACACAGGATGAGTCTTCACGTAACACATATATTTTGCAACGATATAATTTTTAAGTAGCAAAAATTTGCAATTATATTAATAAATCATAAGGTAACGTGATTTTTATCAATAAATTCAACGTAAGATAATTTATTGTAAATAATATTTATAATAATTTGTTATTTTATATCACTTTTAAATAGAAAAAAGGTTAAAATAATCGTTTTAATATAACAAATTCAAATTTTAACCACTTACAATGTTATAGAAAAATATAGTCATTATGTATTTAGGTTTCCTCAATCACCCTTATTAACGATATCTTTTAATTTATAGCTAATAATTCGTAAATACAAGTGATTAAATTTTTATTTTTATATTTATGATTATTGTTTGAGTTTACTATAATTAAATAACAATTATACAACTTAAGCTTTTAAATATATTATAGCATTTTTAATAACTCAAATTTTATTATAAAACTCAAATTTTTAAATAGATAATAACATTTTTAATATTTAAAATTTTTATCGTAAAATATATTATTTAAAATATATATTTATAAATTATAGTATAAAATAATTTTTCATCGATTTTCGACGGGTTACAAATATACTCTCACAAAATTAAAGTATAAGCTATTTTACAAATATCATTTCGTGGCTTACTATCAAAATTTAATATGTATGTTTTTTTTTATATATATAAATTAATTTTGTATTTAATAGAACAAGTTTATCCCATTTAATTAGAGTATATAATTATTTTAAATATTTAATATTATTTTTAATTAATGTTTAGGATCTAATAAATTAAAAATTACGATATATAATTTTTAAAATTAAAATGTTAATATAATATATTATATTAAAATAAATTTTTTATTTTGAAAAAATATTAATTAAGATGATAAATTAAGTGGTAAGATACAAAAGTGTATTTCCTAGCATTTTAGACTTTATTTTGTGTCAAAATATAAATTAAGGGGTGAATATATGATGTATATCCACGTACTCATACTCAGTGAGAGACATGTAACAACTCATATTTAAACGATACACAACATGATCATGCAAATGCTCGTAGAATATATCACGTAATGCACGGTTGACTTTTACCTCAAGGACCCTTTCGAATCTCAAATCCTTTACTGAATCTTTGACATATATGTATCTCGTATTGCACGATGAGATTTTACCCAAGGACTCTTACGAATCTCGGACCCTAAACTGATCCCCTGACCTTCGTACGCTTGCGCAAGACTTTTAATAGATTGAAAGCAATTAAGCAATCGCATAAGATAGTTTGACATTTAAAATTTCATAATTGAAATTATGAAAATTTATTTAAAAGTGATAAAAATTGACAAAATATTAAAAATAAATGTTATTTAAATTAATTTATTTTATGTAGAATGTGTCGATGAAAAATGATGTTACCTAATGATTTATTAACATAATTGCAAATGCATATTACTTGAAAAATTATATCGATGTAAAATATAATTATTACATGAAGACTCATCTCGTGTAAAATTTATTGGTGTATAAAAAATTTATGTTGTAATTTAAAAAATTGACTATTTATTTCAATGTGATATAATTTGAAAATTAATTGTAAATAAATATTATATTAAAGATTATCTCATGGACAAATTTTTATAATTTCTATGTCTCAATTTATTATTTGAGATGGACATACTAATTTTACAAAAAAAGTAATAAATTATTTGTTCCATAATAAGAATCAAACCACTTGTAAATTATTTAGAGTTCAGCAGTATAAAAACTCATTTGATATTTGTTTGTGTTGAATACGAGGAAAATAGGAAAAATAGATCGTGAAAATAAAATTATATTGACAATTAAAAAAAATAGAAACTATAAAAAGCCGAGTCGAGGAGTCCTCTATCCGTAAGACGAATACGCCCCCGGTAGTGATCACAGAATAACATATCGCCCCCAAAGATAAAACGACTTCGTCCTTTAGAGTAATAGCACCACAAACTCACAAAACTACGATGAACGAGATTAGAGAACCGAAGAAACAATGTTCCTAAAATGCAAACTAGAATGTATGTAGAGAGGAGGAGAAGATGAACTTCTTGTTGGTGTGTGGGAAACATTCCTAGTCACCACCCCTTTTATACTAGTTCATGGAGGGATCAAAATAATATTCACATAATTAGAATACTAACTATGGCACGCCCGGCCCTAATGTATAAAATATGGGGCAAAGGTCTAAGGCCCCCAAATTAAAAAAAATAAAATAAATATATATATATATTTAAAAAATGTATTACACTCTCAATATTTGTATTTTATTATGTCTCGATAAACATTAAATGATATTAGCAATTTTATGTATCGAACATGATATATTCAATTTTTTTATTTTAATAATATTCATTTTTGTTTCTCAAAATACTAAGAAATCTAAATTTTATATATAGTTATTTGATATTTGTTCTCTCTTTTATAATTAATAGCTAACTATTAAAAGTGTGTAACATCATCATTTGTTATTTTCATTTCTAAATAAACAATTATTCAAACTTTATTTCTTGTTTGAAATTTTAGTATTAGTTCCATTACTTTTATATTAGTTCAATCTAGAACATGAATTTTGTTGTAAAATTAAACATGTATAAATGATAAAAAAAAATACTACAATATATATTAAAAATATAATTTTTTAATACTTTAATTTTTGATATATCATCGTAAGGGGCCTCTTTTTTCATTTTTACCTAGGACCCGGAAAATATCAAAACCGGCCCTGAACTACGGTCAACAACCCCATCAAGGCAATTAAACCCATTACACTTTCGGTAGTTTCACCAAATTCAAAAACCAAACATTAAGTTCAACTTGAATGAAATATGGTCATGGTATATGTGTCCATCATCTCTTTTAATCAATTTGATTAAATAACATAAATATATGATGGGTCAGTTGATTACTATGTTAAGCCCAAATTAACTAATGAGCTATTATCCATCAAATTTAATTAAGATCAATTTAATTAATTAGGATCAAGTCCAATGCTAATACGTCATTTATCAAAGCATATCATTTCTCGCTCACCGAAAAATATAACATCAATTTTGAGAAAATATAAAATACTATAATTATATATTCAAAATGTAGATAATTCTCGACCACCAAATAATTAAGAATTCTACAAGTTCAAAATTATTCCAATAAATTAAGAGTAAGAGAATCTCAAAATCAATTTTTCCAACAGTTTGTTTAGTAAACAATATGCTTGAGCTTGAACCGAGCTCTATTTTTTTTGGTTCGAGTTAAACTCGAGCCTTATGTTATTCGAATTTAATTTTAACAATACGAGTTTTGAATAGTTCATGAAATTTGTTGACGAACATGTTCACAAATATAAAATACGAGTCCAATTTTGAATAGTTCATGAACTTGTTTGATTAATATAAAAATGTATATATTAACTCAAATAATAATGAACGAACTTCTTAACAAATTTGAACTTGAATATATAACAAACTCTAACCGAATACGAGTTCAAATTCATTAAATCAAGCTCAATTTTTCTTATCGGTCATACTCGACCGAGGTTGAGTAGAACGCTAACCTTCAAATTATATTTAATTTAGTTTAGTTACAAGTCTAGTTAGGTTTGATGTTGGTAGAGTACATCTCTAAATATGGGACACGTAGTCGAAGGCTAACTAATTAGTGGTAATGGATAAAAGTACCCATTTTAAAATTTTACATATAAAAAATGACAATGAAAATATGTAAATTTATATATTTGTATTTGAATTTAATTTTAATATTTTAGTAATGATTTATAGTTTATTTGTTTATTTAATAGTTAGAATTATTTAATAAATCGAATATAATGAATCATTGCGCCAGGGGCATGCCTGCGCCAGGCCATTTATCCTTGCATTTATATTTGCGCCAACCACGCTTGCATTTATCGTTGCATTTATCTTTGAACTTGTGTTTGCTTACATAGTAGAAGGGTAAATTAGGATATTCATACATAAGTTGATTATTTGTTACATGTGTTTTAAGATTTGAGCATTTCTTGCATATACCTTTTGGAATATGAGTATTTTTATGGATTGTCAGTAAAAAATATCCATAACTTTAATATGCATGTAGAAAATACCCATTTTATTTAAAAAATATAAAAGAATACATAAAGTCTTACACAAAATCTTAATCAATAATTGAGTAATTAATTGTTTGAGTTTTGGACTATTATATTTGTATAATATATACAATTAATATACACTTACTAACCCCCACTACACATATATAATATTTTTAACAATATTCAAAAACTTCAAAAAAACTCAAACTATTCTATTATAATTTCATCGAATTTGACTCGAACGAGCTTGATATTGGATAAATAAATAAGGTGCTTAATTTATATTATTGCAATGTTTCATTCGATGGCTGGACTGCTGGTAAAAGTGGTACAAACTGCGAGGCATGTTCCAACGGTTTGACATACTTTTATCAGCGATCCAAACTAATATGATACCCAAATATTATTTGTAATGCAAATATAAAATTTATGATCATAAAACTATAAATATCAACCAAACTAATTAAATAAGTAATAAACTTAAAGTTTAATTAACAAATATCACATTTGAAATATACAAAAAAAAATGTGAATACTAAAACAACTATAATTAAAATACATAAACATGATTAAACTTAAACCGCTAGGCATGTTCCAATAGTGTCCAGCGGTTTGACAAACTTTTACCAGCAGTCCAAGCTAATATCATACCCATATATTATTTGTAATGCAAATATAAAAAATTATGATCATAAAACTATAAATATCAACCAAACAAATTAAATAAGTAATAAATTTAAAGTTTAATTAACAAATATCACATTCGAAATATATAAAAAATAATGTAAATACTAAAACAACTATATTTAAAATACATAAATATGATTAAGCTCAAACCGCTGGTAAACGTGGTACAAATTGCTAGGCGTGTTCCAATGGTGCCCAGCGGTTTGATATACTTTTACCAGCGGTCCAAGCTTATACTCAAATATTATTTGTAATGCAAATATAAAAAATTATGATCATAAAACTATAAATATCAACCAAACTAATTAATAAGTAATAAATTTAAGTTTAATTAACAAATAACACATTTGAAATATATAAAAAATAATGTGAATACTAAAACAACTATAATTAAACTATATAAACATGATTAAGCTCAAACCGTTGGTAAAAGTTGTACAAATCGCTAAGCTTGTTCCAATGGTGCCAGTGATTTGAGATACTTTTACCAGCGGTCCAAGCTAATATTATACTCAAATATTATTTGTAATGCAAATATAAAAAATTATGATCATAAAACTATAAATATCAACCAAACTAATTAAATAAATAGTAAACTTAAAATTTAATTAACAAATATCACATTTGAAATATATAAAAAATAATGTGAATACTAAAACAACAATAATTAAAATACATAAATATGATTAACCTCAAACCGTTGGTAAAAGTGCTACAAACCGCTAGGCGTGTTCCAGTGGTGCCCAGTGGTTTGACATACTTTTACCAACGGTCCGAGCTAATATCATACTCAAATATTATTTGTAATGCAAATATAAAAAATTATAATCATAAAACTATAAGGGCTCATTTGGTACACAAGTTATGGGCAGTTGGGTAGAAATAAACCTTCCTCATCTTACATTTGGTAGCAAATGCTTTAAACCCACTGGCCCGGTATTAAATTAGCAATCCGTGTTAAAAGGCAGATTGAAGATAGATTATTATCCCACTACCTACCTGATATTAAAACTAATTCAGTTGAACAGTAATAAGCGGGTTTTTTCATTTTCCAAAAATACCCTTCACATAAATATTTTCTATTCCTTCGAAACATAACACTTTTCTTTAGGCAACTTCTTTGTTCAACGAAATCCCATCGAATACCATCGTAGGCAAAGCTGGCGGATGAGGACGCAGACAGCCCCAGCCCCTCCGTCGAAACCGGCGAAGTCCCCGAAGATCAAGGGCGTCGCGGATGAGGACGCCGGCAGCCCCGACCCCTCGGTCGATGATATGGCAGCGGCGGATGAGGATAACAACAAAATTAGAGATTTCAAAATTAGGGATAACAACAGCGGATGAGGATGACAACACAACTTCCCTTCACGCTGAGAACATGAATTAGGGATTTCAAATTTATTATTTTCTGCAAAATTTGATATTTACTGCAAAATTTGATATTTTCCAAGAGCCAGAATCCACTCCCGTCGACCCGCTTTTGGACAGCGGGTCCTACATCGACTCGGGCTGGAACTCCTCCGATGCCGCTGCTACCACCATCGATAAGTTGTCGCAACAACAGCCCCTCGAAAATATGGAGTTTGCGCCAGGGGTGGTGATTGCGGCAGAACCAATCTCCATGTACGTTCCCGGTGAGGGCTCTCCAGAGGCCACGCCGCGAGCGGTGCGGCGGAGGGATCTCGACGAGATGAAGAAGTGGCCGAGCTGGCTTCCCGAAGGTTGGGTAGAAATTGACTTGAGATGAAGAAGCGATCGACTCTGTTCTGTTCTTTTTTTTTTTCACGCAATTTGTTGTGTTATGTTTTTTTTTTCACACAATTTGTTCTCAATAATAATAATTAATCATGCAAGGTAGTAACATGAATTTACATTTTCTTGAACTTGTAATCAAATTTTCTATATATTTTTTAATAAAACAATAAGAAAATAAAATAATAAAAAAAAATCCTATATTATCTCTTACTAAAATAATTATGGCATTTTCGTAATTATATAAAAATTGAAGGGTAGATTTGTAATAGCAATACTTTATATAAGGTTCAAACAATTTTACCAAACAGCATATAAATTTTATCCTACTTCTTATCTTATCTACCAAACACAAACTCAATTTTAACTTATCCACTCTCATTCTAATCTATCTACCAAATGGGCCTTAAATATCAACCAAACTAATTAAATAAGTAATATACTTAGGAGTCGTTTGATTCGATTGATAAGATTATCTTCATTAAATCTCAATTTTTCTATCCATAATTGATGTGATTATATAATCCCTCAGTTGAGTGATTAAAAGGGCATAAAAAGTGAAGAATTATTGATATCAATTATATCCATCGAACCGAATGACTCCTTAATGTTTAATTAACAAAATTAACAAATATCACATTCGAAATATATAAACATGATTAAAATATTTACTTTTCTACCAAACCGCCTATACTTTTTCAACTTCCAACACTTTTTTGAGGTATTACACAAATTTAGAAGCAAAATAAATATATTTAACTTGTACACTAAAAAATTAAGTATTTTATTCATATAATTTTTTAAAATGGATATTTTAATTTTTCTCCTCGTCTAATCAATACCTTCGTGTTTAGCTAATTGCTCAAAAATAAGGATTCTGGATTTTAATGTGAAAAAAAATCAACACCAAAAGGAAGCAAGAGAAAAACAATAAAGAATAGTCAAATATCTATTTGCTATCTTCAGAGGCCGCTCTGCTCTGATTTGTCATTCCCCATACATCACTAACTCTCTCTCCTTCTCTCGATCGAGCCATTCATCGATCGAATGTCATTGTTCTGATTGAACTCTACCTCTTGTGGCTTTCATACTTGTATAACTGTCGGTGTTACGCCACGGCTTCTTCTCCTGCTGATCTATTCGTTCTAGGCACCAATCAATCGTTATGGAGCCGCCGGCAGTACAAGGGAGCGGCGCCGGAGTAAGGCGGCAGCAGCAGCCGCAGCAACAAGCCGGAATGGGTCAGATGCTGACGGGCGTAATTAGGATAGCTGTTTTCTGGTACTTCGCCTCCAAATTCTTCGGACCTAAGCGATCGCCCACTCAGTCCTCAACTCAGATCTCCAATCTCTTCCAAAAAGGGGAATTTTTGGTTCGTTTTTTCTCTCAGCGTGTATTGCTTATGCGTGCCATTTGGAACTTTGTTTGAGGTTCCCTCATTCCTCGAGATGCGTATTCATGTGTCATGTGTGGAATACTAGTTCGTAGCAATGACTACGTGCTCAATTGATATGCGTCGTGTGCCAGTTATTGTTCATTGGTTCCTATATTTATATCTGATATTATAAACTGGGTTAGAGTTAGTGAGTGGTTTATGGCTCTGCTGAAGTCTTAAATTCATGCATATGCTTTTTAGGCATCATCGAAGAACCGTGCGAGACTGCGAGATCGTTATGTGTTGAACATTCGACGTTATATGTTAAAGTTGGTATTTCAGTTGTGAGAAGGACAATTTGACGTGTGGAGAAGTTGCCTTATTCTCCCAAATATCGACCTTCAATGAGATTTTTGCTTCCTACTTTTTGCTCACTTATATATGTTTGAAACTAAAGCACAAACTTAAGTTGCTGTTCTGTGGCTCATCATTATTGGTTATTAGTTGTTTTTAAAGAATGCTGCATTCAAGCAACCACATGATCTTTAAAAGCTTGATCTTCATCATTGTTGGTTTAATCATTTTCCTTCCCATTGGGGCAATGAGTATATCAATCTCGCTGCACATCCACAATCTTGCATTCCCGTAACTCAAAAAAATAAAAATATGATTTGTTTTCTTTGTTTTTCAGGACATGTGGGTTTACCTATCCGAGCAAGAGAAATTTAGCGACTTCGGGAATGAGGCTGCCCTTCTTTGGCAGGAAACAAATATACCTTATGCAGTTTGGACTTCAGATAGTACCAGAACTCTTTCATTGAAGTATCCACCTTCTGAGGTTCAGGCTATTCTGCTCATTAACTTAATTAGGAGATTCACGATTTCATACTAATTGACTTGTGTGTTGGGTATAACTTTTGATTCACTATGAATTATTCTATTGTTACCAGGCTTTAAAGAACAATGGGAGTTTGTATGCCCATATTTTCTTTGCCAAGTCTGGCTATCCTCCAGATCCCAAGGATCCCGAGTACCAGCCATTGGCAACTTTTGGGCGGACTCATGGTGAGATTTTTCTGACTTTTTTAGTTTTGTTTAGCACAATACTGGGGTGTAAGATCTAATAAGATTTTGCTTACATCTATATATTATAGCCGTTGTTGTATATTTGCCAAAGTCAAAGTCGGACAAGAGGAAGAGTCTATTAGGGAGTGCAGACGGCTCCAGTGAGGATGAAAAGATTACTGAGGTATCTGTTATATATATTTTTCACTTTTCTGCTTCATTGATATCTAAAATTGCTTATGCATGTTTCAGTGCTTGCTTTAATGCAAATATCAAAATTTGAACTATTGGGGATTTCCATTATAATTGCATTGAGAAGTTTGTGTTTATATCATGTATGTTGGACCTAATTTTGCTTCAGGAAGCCAAAGATGTCCAATTAGATGAGAAAGAGGAGGGACCAGTGGAATGGAAGTCATACTGGAAACCAAATATTACCATAAACCTTGTTGATGATTTCACAAGGTATAATTGTCTGAACACCTCTTCGACTGTTTGACTTTTCAGCTTTGTCGTATCTGTTATTGATTATCATTTATAGGTTTATATAATACTTTTAATGCGCTGCTATTTCATGATATCAACATAATAAGTTTGATCTGTCAAAAGTGTTAAAATAATTGTTTTTACCTTTTCGTGGCAGATATCCAGAGAATGCAGTTCCTCCAAATATTGCTCCTTGTATCCTCGAGTTATATTTGACCTTTAGTTCAGTCATGGTAGTTTGTTTGGCTTTATCTTATTTTCTGAAACATTCTCCTACCTGGCTGTTGTGGTTGGATTGGATTTGAAAATTAAAGAAATTGTTTATATTCCCTGAGAAGCATGCATTTATGTATGATTGTATTCCCTGACTCGAATCATCAGACATGAAAATTGAGCCTACTACAGGAAATTACTATCCAACTGTCTTCTTCAATGAGTTTTGGTTACTCCGGGATAAGTTAGTACAACTAAATGAGACAGTGGATGAATTGCCACTAAATTTGGAGGTTGGTCCCATTAGCATGACCAAATGGCAACTCTTCCTACAGATTGATCAATCATTCCAGGTTCATAGGAGTTATGGAAGCATGCTTGAAGGGGAAGCTGATGAACTTAAGGTATGATTGTTGATCATATACTGTTCCCAACATGCATAATAGTTCTTTCTGAGAAATCTCTTGGAATCTATTATATTATGTTTATTCATCTACACGGAATTGATATTACTTGAAGGGCAATTTAAGTATTTATTCTATGGCTTCTATAACTCCTTTTGTTGTGTATTACCATTTAATGTGGATGCCTTACTGATTGGCTGTTTCAACAGAGAGTTTTTTTGGAAGGAAACCCCTACTTATTGGCAATTACAATGGTTGTTTCAGCTCTTCACTCTATATTCGACTTCCTGGCATTTAAAAATGGTAAAACATATCGTTATTCTATGCTCTTTCAGTTAGCATGAACTTATATCAACTGCTAAATCATGGCAATCATATCTACAGATATCCAGTTCTGGAATAAAAACAAGTCGATGGAGGGGTTATCTGCAAAATCTGTTGTTGTGAATTTCTTTTGTCAGCTAATTGTTTTCCTCTACCTGCTTGACAATGAAACTTCATGGATGATACTTGCAAGTTCTGGTGTTGGCTGCTGCATTGAGTTCTGGAAAATAGGGAAAGCTATGCATATTGAGGTAACTCATTATGTATATATATACATATGCTTGCAAGTGGTCTATGCTTCAGCTCTGAAGTTTATCAGCATACAAGTTTAGATAGCTCACCTCTCTGAATCACTAAACTGTGCTGGAACCGTCATATTTGTTTCCTTTTAACCCAGGTTGACAGAACAGGTGTGATACCTATGCTGAGGTTCCGTGACCGTGATTCGTATGCTACTAACAAGACAAAGGAATATGATGATCTTGCTAT
The DNA here is from genome assembly GCA_026898415.1 of Leonotis leonurus. Lineage (NCBI taxonomy): Eukaryota > Viridiplantae > Streptophyta > Magnoliopsida > Lamiales > Lamiaceae > Leonotis > Leonotis leonurus. Next base: position 911,895 of record JAPKLX010000046.1, read on the forward strand.
GAAGTACTTGACATATGTCTTGCTCTTTCTCGCTGTCTGTTTCTCAATTTATTCTCTAAAGTACGAGCGCCATAAGAGCTGGTATTCTTGGATCCTTTCATCCCTTACAAGCTGTGTCTACATGTTTGGTGAGTATTCAATCGTGTCTTTAGATTTTTCTTTCTTTCGTTTTTAGCATTATGTGTTGTGGCTTTACGATGTTCGCATCCTTCTTATTTAGTTCCTAGTTTGGGAGTTAGTAGGATGACTGATTGTTCTGAGTGTTTTGCCTCACTGTATTTTTAAGAATCATCAGCAAACAGTGCACAATTCTCCTGTTCCTTCTAAATAAATTTCTCATACCTGTTTTCGTTGATGGTGCCAAAAATATTGAAACGAGTTTGGTAAATTGATATTTCCTTTTAGCCTTGCACATGGCGTCTCTTTAAAAAACACTAACATATTCCATTTTTCTTGCTGCAGGTTTTATCATGATGTGCCCTCAGCTGTTTATCAATTATAAGCTAAAGTCTGTTGCCCATCTTCCTTGGAGGCAGATGACATACAAATTCCTGAACACAATCATCGATGATCTCTTTGCTTTCGTGATCAAGATGCCAATCCTACATCGACTTTCTGTCTTCCGTGATGGTGAGTTTTTGATAGAAAACTTATTATAGAATTAGTATTTGGCAGGTTCTTACTTCTTAGTTTCTTATACCTTGAAGTGTATCTAACACTATAATGCCTGGTTGCACAGATGTTATATTTTTGATATATCTTTATCAAAGATGGGTGTATCCGGTGGACAAGAAGCGTGTGAATGAATTTGGTTTTGGTGGGGAGGATGATCCAGCCATTGCTGCTGGTACTGATTCAGCAGAACGAATGGCCTTAACCGGCGCGGATTCCACGGAACAAACGGAAGAGAACAAGAAAACTAACTGAGCTAGTTTTGGCCAAACAGAAATTGATAGTGTGTAACTGAAAACAGATTAGTTATGGGGTTGTTTTTCTTAGGTCATTTTATATGCTTATTGTTTGATGTTTACAGTCTTTTTAGGGGTTCTTTTTGACATTGATTGGATTTTTTTTGTTACAAGAAGATATTCATGGATTCAGTATAGTAGAGTTGCTGTATTAACTTGCTTCACTTTAATCACTTCCATTTTAGTTGGTGCCATCCACTTAAGCACACTTCAGAGCATGTTAATCAGTTTATACAGTTCTCGAATTATTTATATAAATAAATTTAAGAAAAAAAAAATCTTTTTCGTTATGTATTTCATCAACCTTAAATACACTTTACTAAATACTTTAAATGTGCATGTAATATTTTCACATTGAAAACCATCATTGTCATGTCCCTAAAGTTATTTGATTTTTGTTGATTATTTTAATAATGTATCGTATACTTCTATATAATGAAAAAGATAATTCTTTTATGTCCACGAAAATTATGTTGTGAGAAATATCATACGAGTTATAAGAAAAATTTTAAAAATGTATTTTTAGTATAGAATGATTTTTAAATGTATAATAGTATAATATATGTGATGTTTCAAATATTGAATGTTATGTGAAAGCTTATCTAAAAAAAGATAAGAGTACATTTTTTATGGTGTTAGTTGTATAAACTAGCAAAAAAAGATCGTAAAAGACAACTAATAGCGATAAATATAAACTATTTAATTTATAGTCATTTTGAAAGTGAATTACCATAAATACCTTTATACTTAAATTTAATTGTATGAATGGCACGAATGGTACGAATGGTACGAAAGCTATGAATAATATTCATTCATACGTACATATTGTTTAATAAAATTAAGTATCACGTATAAATGGTACGATTCGATACAATTCATACTATTTATACTCAGAAATGTAAAATATAATTATAAGAGTATTTTAGTACAAAATTTTTATAAATGGCTATAATTTAAATATTATTATGTTGGTGGCTATTATTTGTCTTTTACAATCTTTTTTGACTATTTTATATAATCTTTTGTATGACTCACTCAAATAGATAATAAGGTCTTGTTTGGTAGGCAATATATGATATGATTATATTAAATTATTTTACAAAATCATATGTTTGGTAGCAAATGTAATTAATACGTCGGTCCGCTATTAAACACTAGGCCCGTGCCAAAATCACAATTTTTCCCTATATTTTAATCATAGGCTTTGAGACTAAAATAATTCTTTTACACTATACAAATTTAATTTTATCAATGTTACATCTTATCTTGGTTGCCAAACATGTCCTAAGAGTATACTTTTCATGGACGAATGAAGTAATGTTAGCCTTAGGCATGTAAATTGAGGGGTGGAAGTTCAGTGCGGTTATTGATCGCATCTGTTTTGGCTGAAATATAATAGGATCTCAATTGATGTGCTTTAAGAATTTTGGTCATCCGATATCCATTAAGTTAGACAGATCGACTATCGAAATATTTGAAATAAATCGGAAATTAAATATTTATTATATTTTAATAGTTTTATTTTTAATTTTTAATAAATATAAAATAATTATTAAAAATAAAATAAAAATATCAATATAACTAAAATATGTAAAACAAATTAAAAATAAGTATATAATTATTTAATTCAAAATTCAGTTATACGATTATTTAGTTATATTCAATAATCAAAAATCACAAAACACATTATCTGATATCTGATAACCTGATCAGCCATTCACAAATTGTAGTTATCGATTATTTATAACAATCGATTATAGAATCAAAAAAATATATATATATATATATATATTTTTTGTTTATCTAAAATAATCCATTCGAACTTTCATCACTAATAAGCTTTAGCTTTGTGAGAGGTGCATATTTTTGAAGATCCTAAATATAAAATGAAAAAAGAAGAAGAATCAAATATAAAACGATACTCCTCATTTCAATAACTCGGTCGTTGATATATTTTACTAGATATCTCATCTATATGTGATTTTCAATTTAAAAAAAAGCTAAAAATATTAAGTAGTTTAAATGTCAAAATTTATGGAAAATAAAATATATGTGCAATTTAAAAATATATTTGATCTATTTTTGAGGTTGTTTTTTTTTTAATCTTTGTGTAAAATATTCATCGATTAAAACCATCTAATCATAATATTTACTAATTTGTCGTCTAATCTAAGAAAAATATTTAAAAAAACATAAATCCGGAAATAAAGCTAAATCAGTAATATTTACGATGTAAAATTATGTGATAAAAAGAACGAGACATTACATATATGCTGAAAGATGGAATATTTTGATTAAATTGTTGGCAAAATTTTGACTATTAAATAGAGCTCGCAAAAAAGGCTTAAAAGCCCGTTTAGAAATAGTTTTTTGCTCCTGGGATTTTGGGTTAAAAAGTTTTAGGGATTTTGAATTAAAAAATATGTCCAATAATATAATATAAAATATTATATTTTTTGGATTTTTATCTACTTTAAATTATTATTGTGATATTTATATTTTATATGATTTTGATAATATTATGAATAATTTTTTAAAGTTTTAACTATATTTATTTTAGGATTATTATGTACTTTAAATTGAATAAGAGTGTCTATTCGAGTCAGGTCGGATTAGGTATTCTATATGAAATTTTCACGTACCCAAAACCAAAAATCCTATATTTTTACTATTTGAATTCGAACTTGAACTTAAATTTTAGGTACATTAATTTAACTTGAGTATCTCAGGTAGGGTATTCGGGTATTCAAAATTACCTGAATTAACTAAAAGGTGGAAATTAAAAGTGCCCACATCCATAAGCACAAAATGAAAAATGCTCATGTTATAAAAACTCTATAAAAATTACCCAAAAATGGGTAAAGAGACAAAAATACCCTTACATTTTAATGAACAAAAAATAAACTATGATTGTTCATTCATATGAGATGTTTCAATCCATAAGAATTTGTTATAACAAATACATTAAACGACCAGATTTTTAGGATTTGTGCTTATATCAACAAATTGAAACTTGTAGAACAATTTTTTTTTAAAATCTAGTCGTAACTCACTAAATTCTGGTCGTCATTTGGTACAATATATTAAACTAGCAATAAGATTTTTTTTAAGTTAAAGTTACACGACCAAATTTTTTTGGGGAATGTTTGTATTGTCAAATCGAAATTTACAAAAAAATAAAATAAAAATATGGTCGTTACTTTGAAAAATCTGGTCATGGAAAACTATTGTTACAACAAGAATTTTTTGAATATTTTTTTTCAACGACCAAATTTTTGTTAGAACATAAAAAATATATAATTCATTTTAGTCTTGTGAAATTCTGGTCATTGAGAAAGATAGTGGGTGCAGTCAACAATGAAATGTTGTCAGGTTGAATGCGTCAATTTTGAAATAATTTTTGCCTTTTAGGTTGAATACATTTATTTTGAGGTAAAATATGAGGTATTTTGGTACATTTGAGCATTTTTCATGTATATTTTACAACTTGGGCATTTTTCATTTTCATGTTATCAAAATGGGTAGTTTTCACAATTAACGCTTAACTAAAATGTATTCATATTTTTGGGTATTTATAAAGTATTTAAAGGTATTTTTGAGAAACTTGGGTATTTTGAGTATTGAAATATTTTAAGTTATCAAATTAAAATATGATTTTATAAAATTAATAATAAAAAACAATTAGATTTCGAATAATACCAGAACTCGAAAACCCTAGAATATGTATATCACAACACGACACGAAAACCCAAAAATCTAACAAATATCGAATATTACTCGAACTACCTAATACCCGATTCTCGAATAAAAATCCTAAAATTAAAGTTCATAAGTATAAAAGACCCGCTCAGAGTAAAGCCCATCCCTGCCCAAAATTGAGTTGAACCTCAAATTTTGAAGCCAAAAAACTTTTCGAGCCGAGTTGAACGCACCTTAAAATCATAAAAAAGTGTTGGTCCAGCGTGAACGGCCCGACTCGCTAGTTTTGCTTAGGGGTATAAATGAATCAAACTATTTATGAACTATTTGAAGTTCGACTCAATAAAAGATCGTTCGAAATTCATTCGTTTACTAAACGAACCGAATTCATGTCTCGAATACTTTTTCGAGTCGAACTCGAGTTTATTGGTATTTGGTTCGACGGGTTCGTAAACATGTTTGAAAATAATTTAAACGAATCAAGTTTTGAATAGTTTGTGAATTTTGTTAACGAGCTTATTCCTCAACCTTAAAAACGAGTCGAGCTTTGAATAGTTTACGAACTGATCAAATTAATATAAATATATATATATATATATTTAAAAAATAATTTAACAAACGAGATTTTTAATGAGTTCTAACTCAAATATTTGATGAACTCGAGACGAGTCTAAGCTCAAATTTAAATTTACTATTAAATCGAATAATAAATGAATTAAATTCGAACTCGATTCTTATTTATCAAAACAAACTCGAACTTGGTTTTCAGAATTCGAACTGAGCTTGAGCTGAACTCGATCCTTCAAATTTTTAAACAAGTTAAACACGAGACTGACATTATTCAGTTCAATTTAGTTCTGTTTTATCTATTTTCGGTCTCGTTTCTCTCGATTTGATGCCTTGGGTATTCTATATGTTACATTTTAGGTAAAGATCGACACACGAAGTTGACAATGTTCGAGAAGAAAAACGAGGGCGAAAAGAGGTGAAAAGATGAAGAAAATGGTGAAAAAGGCAGAACGCAAGCCTAGCGGTCGCTAGCCCCTAGCGACCGCTACCCTGACGCAATCTTTCGCACCTATTTAAACACCCACGCGTGATCTTTCATGGAGGCTCTTGACGACTTCACGATTTTGTACTTCTAGTTTAGGGTTTAGACCACTAGAGAAAACACTTTTAGTCTAGATTTTTATTTCTTGTTCGTCCTTCAATTCAGTTGTGGATTCGTTCGTGATTCAAACCTGGAGTACTTTAATGCATTATTTTTTCTTTCTATCCGTGAGTTCTTTTACTGCTTTCTTTATTGCTTTATAATTTATTTTCCTTCTGCTCTGTTATTGATTAAATTCCAATTCAATAATATAAATCTTTCAATCATGTTAGCTAATTAATTCAAAACATGTTTCAATTCAGTTTCTTCAATTCTTCATTCTTAGATCTAGGGTTTAATAGCTTTCTTAATTCATGCCTAGGTAAATTGTATTTTAAATTCTTAAATTTCATTCGCCTAGATAAATTAATTAGATTAGTTAAAATATCAAAACTCCTTCTTTTAATTGCGTTTTGTTCTACAATATAGATAAAGCCCTGCTTAGCCTTCCTTGAGAATACGACTTAGGGTTAACTTATTAATATACAACGAACTCGTACTCTTGCGAGCAATTTAATAATTCAAATTGGAAGTGTATCGACGGGAAATATTCCTCGTGCCCGATATTGAGTCCGTTTATCGGACATTGGGTTTGGTCTAAACAATGCCACGTCCTAACAGTTTAAAATAAATTGAAACAAGTTCCATTATTTTTTTAGGTCCATTATTAACTTTTTATAGGAAATGATTTGTTTAGGTGGAAATAATATGAAAGGAGAGAATGAGAAGAAAAATGAATCTCTAATTAAATGGTAAGGGTACAAAGTACGGAGCACGAAGTACAAAGCTTGTGGGCGGGAAACGGGAAAGACTGTTGAGTGGAGTCCGATAAAAAGCTTTATTTCCCACACGCTCAGTCCCGCACAGGGAAGCTGGAGAGTGGGATAGAGAGATGGTGGTGAGGAGGAGGAGAGTCCGGGGAACTCAGAAGACCAAAGCAGATGCAGAAGACGGTGCCGATAATAGATCAGGAGAGTATGAAGAATCGAGAGCGCAGAGAATCAAGGAAAACATGGAGCGAATGAAGAGTCTCGGCATTGCTGACCTTTCCAAGCAGCTAAAGCCCCCCCCTTCCACTTCCAATTCCTTTATCCGCAAACCTAAGCCCAAGCCTGCACCATCGAATGATCCTCCTCGCCGCTCTTCTAGGTTTTCATGTTTTCCTGTTTTTGATTCTGGCGGAGGATGGGATTTCTGATTTTTCTTAGCATTATTTTTTGAGTCTGCTTGGTTTTTGATGGCTGAGTGATTTGAAGTAATAAATAACTGTCGTCAGGTTGGAAAATGTGCCGACAGTGGCTTACTCGGAGAATAAACGACCAATTTTCGACACGTCTGAGAAGAAGATGAAGAAGAAGAAACGCCCGAAATCCTACTCGTCGCAGGAGGTGGAAATCCTGATTCCAGAAGGGAAGGAACCTGAGATTTACACAGATGAACACGAGAAGCTGTTGGGTGACTCCGTGTCTGCTTGGACTCTCTATGTTGATGGTTTTGACGAAGACGGACAGCGTGTCTACGATCCTTATCATGACAACCCTTGCCACCAATGCAGGTGCTACTTCACTGTATATTACTAGTGACCATCACCTTAAATTTGATTGTACTCTTTAGATGCTTTTCTCCTGCTCATCAAAAAACCTACTATTTGCTATATTTAATAACATTGTCGCTGAAGCAAGTCCAATTAACGGCCGGTCATTTTTGCAGACTAAATACCGTCGGCTTGCATACCAAGTGCAGCAAGTGCAACTCAGCATCGGGTCAGATTTGTGGGGATTGCTTATACATGAGGTATTCATATTACTTCACCATGCATTATGTTTAGCTGCCATTTCTTGCTAAAGTATCACATGATTGATTGGTTTTGTCTTTGGTATATTGTCTGTGGTCTAGATTAGGAATGTACGGGAGAAATTTCTTTTAATGCATGCTTGATTCAGACACGTGGACCCTAATGATATTTGTCTATCATGTTATGTTGTTATCCATGACAAACCATCATTAGGTGAAATGGTGATTAAGACTTGAGTTACTACAAACCAGGGATGGAATTCACTTGATGAATAGTTTTACATGCTTCTTGCCAGGTTATTAGTTATAACAACTACTAGAAAAGCATACTTATTATTGTTGCTTATTTCTATTGCAAAATATTGAGGTATGGGGAGAATGTGAGAGAGGTTAATCTTAACCAAGACTGGGTTTGCCCTGCATGTCGTGGAATATGCAATTGCAGTCGCTGCAGAAGAGATAAAGGATGGAGACCTACTGGAGAAATCTACAGTAAGGTAAACTGATTACTGATCTCTTGTTGCTCAGCTAGTTCATCTGTTGGAATATGGGATTGCATTATGCAATATCATGCTATAAAATGGAACTCTTAGGTATAGCATTCAAATTACAGGTAGAGCAGCTTGGTTTCAAATCTGTTGCACATTACCTTATTCACACTCGCCGCGAGGGAGCAATTGCGGGAGTTGATGAAAAGAAAGGATCATCTGACGTAGTATCACAGTCTGGAGCCAAGGGACATGAAGGTATTGTGGAACCGCATGGTGAAAGGGAATATGAAGGAGATGATCATTATGAAGAGGACGATAACTCCGAATAGTCATGATTGGGAGCTTGCAGGCTACTTATTCATTTCACTTAAACATTGAGTAGGCCCTTAATGAGCTTCTATCTGCTATTCGTAGGTTGCTGCAAAGAGCCGTTAATAGGGCTGCTAACTGGTATGGTAGAATGAGCCCTTTTTGCTCGAAGATTACAAATATCAACAATGCTTCTCTATTTCGATCTTGATGATGCGTGTCCTTTTTATAGCTTTAGACATTCTTAAGATTAAGTAGCTACTCATTGTTGGTGGTGATGCCCTTTTGCTTGGATTCCTGCAACTGCAAACACCACCCAGTTGGCGAGATTAAGGTATTGAACAAAGGGCAGAAGATTCAGTACTTTCTATCACGGAAGATCTTGTGCCTGGAATTTAAAAATAAACTCATTCGAACTTTTCATGCTATCCAAATTCCAAAAGCAGAAAACTCCAACATGCAACACTACTCAATACAAGGAGAGAAGAAAGAGGAAATTAGGTCTTAATGGCATGGTCAATTTGTGGGAACAGAAATTAAATGGGGATGGATGGAGATGGAAGGAGGGGAATTTGAGGGGTTTTCTTTTATACACGCCCCAAGGACTAGGGTATTTTGACGTTAACAACTGTGTATTGGGTCGAATCGGTTCACTGGCCGGTTCACGTGTAAATCAGTAGAATTAATTGGTCCGATCCAATTTTTAAAACATTGTTGAGTCCTTTTTTACTCTAATTTAATGTCTTATTTCTTTCGATCTTATCATAGACAAAGCAAACGCACTTAGTGCGAGAGTATTATGAGTATGAGAAAATATATGGTCGGCCTAAACATGTGATAAACTTTATATATGTAGGATAATTTTAATAAAATTATATATAGCGGTAAAAAAGCATGAGAAACACGTAGATCCGTGTAATGCGGAGGTTGCTATTATAGCCTAACCTCATTAATTGAAATCCCAACTAACTCCTACGTAATAAATAGGAATACAATAGTATAAAAAAATAAACTAACTTGCCTATCGTCTATAATTTGCAAACCCCATTCCATTTACAAATAACAGAAACACTATCACTATCAGAATCCGATCGGAATGTTCACAGAAGCGGAAGAGTTTAGCTTTCCCGTACTTAGCAGCAACGCCGCCATCGATGTCGTACTTCTTCCGCCTCTCTGGGGAATCTCCGACGACGCCGTCAGATGGCGGCGGACCTTCGCCAGCCAAATCATCAATACCGATGATGCGGCGGAAACGGAGCAGGAGAAGATGGACCAATTATGGGAGGATTTGAATGAAGAATTACACAGCTCCGCCGATTCTACCCATTATTCGGAATTCAGTGAAGAAACTAGTCCGCATCATGATGAATTTGAACAGGTCCTACAAGAGTGCGCTAACGTGCGCCAATTGAAATTAATCCGTACAAAGCCGACGAAGAAGATGGGATCTCTGGTGAAGGTGATGAAGAAGCTTTTTCACAGTGCACAGATGAGCAGCATTCAACAAAAGAGCTAATTAAGCTACTTATTTAGGCAACCATCATTATACACACTTATATAAATTTGTAATAAGAAGAATGGTTGATTATGTGAGTGAGGCTCGTTTTATGTCAAAATATGAAGTTATGACATCCTTTCCTCCCTTCCTATTTGAGTTTCATGTTACCTTTTTTACCTTGCATTCTTGAGAATGGGCCTCCTAAAATTATGGGCCGGCCCATTTTGTTATACAAGATCTGTCGGCCCAATTGTTATAAGTGGTTAAGTGGGCAGGGGTCTAAACTTAACCATTTCGAGCTGAGTTCTGCCTTTTATCGAGTCGAGCCACGAGTTATATTCACCGAATAATGTGAGGTGAGGGTACGAGCTTATTAGACCAAACGTTGTTTATTGATTTATATTTATTTTTCTTTTAAATATAGGTTATTTAATTCATAATAACACACTATATTCATAGTAATTCATTATTTTAAGAAATAAATTTAAAGACTTAATATATTTGTCTTCTCTGAAGTTTGTGATTACAAAATTGAAGTTAAGCCTAAATGTCGAAGTAGTAATCCCAGTCTAGTTTGAAGATTTGTAGATTGAGTGGAGAATGTCAATTGTCATGGTGCAGATCAATACAGCAAGTCCACTGGAACAGATAATTTTTTTAAATAAAAAAAGAAAGAAAATTTTGATATACGATTAATATAGATAAGATAAGGAATACTCTTATAGAAGATATTAAAATCACATATAGTGGTGTCAGATTATTATTTTATATTTTCGCATTAAATCATTTAAGTACTCCATTATTTATAAGAATAAATAACTATTTTATTTATTGCATCCAAATATGATTTGGTAATCTCTCATGTTCAGAGAAGACGTCTTATTCGTTGGAATTTTATACTACGTACGCTCTCTAGTCACTACTCTTGGTCTTATTCGGAAATTATGCTCTGTTAAAGGTATTTTTTTATATATTTAAAGAAATAAAATAATTAAAATATTATTTTAATTAGGTATGTTGTCAGAAAAATTAATCCTTGTGCATCATATCCCACGTCATCCAACTTTTAAGTTTTTTAACTATAGTAAGCTCGTGTAAATATTGTTTTTAACGATCGATCGAGTTTTAATAAAATATATATTTGTTGAATTTATGATGTATGCAAAAACATGTCGCGGTTTCGATTATGGGGTTTTTGCGTATTTAAAGTATTCATAATAATTGAACTACACATATGTATATATATAAATATTGAAACCGGCCATAAGAATGTACTACGTAGTGATAAAGGTGGCCCTACATTGAAACTGATCTGTTTAACTTAAGCCCAAACTCAATCAAAAAAAAATGGTTTCCCAAAATCCCAATCATCTATATAATGATGCAAGATTTGCAGAAAAATAAAAGAAATTAAGAGAGCGATCAATACAAAGAAAATAAATGACGAGAGTAGTGAACCCCATGGGCATGGCAGAAATGGTAACAAGACTAGGGTCTGTGATCGGAGGGTTGATAGTGGGCCACGCCATGCTCAAGAACTACATCCCCAGCGAGCTCACCTCTCCCATCAGACGCTACACCAGAAAGCTCATGAATTACTTCAATCCCTACATCCAGATCACCTTCCCCGAGTACCAAGACAACGGCTTCGACGGCAGCATGGCCTACTCCGCCATCAAGAGGTACCTCAACGCCCACTCCACCTCCCAGGCCAAGCGCCTCCGCGCCACCGTCCACCGCAACGCCGAGATTGTGGTTCTCACCATGGGTAACCACGAGGAGGTCACCGACCACTTCAACGGCATCAAGCTCTGGTGGGCCTCACGCGAGACTCTCCCCCTCTCCCGCACCATCTCCTTCTCTCACAGGGAGGAGGAGAAGCGCTACTTCCATCTCACCTTCCACCGGAGGTACCGTGACGTCATCTGCGGGGACTACTTGAAGCACGTGCTGGAGGAAGGGAAGGCCATCGCCCTCAAGGAGAGAAGGAGGAAGCTCTTCACTAATCACAAGGGTGGGGAAGGTGGCTCCTCCTACCGCCGGAGGTTGTGGAACAGCGTCGTGCTGGACCACCCCGCCACCTTCCGTACCTTGGCCATGGACCCTTACAAGAAGAAGGAGATCGTGGATGACCTCATCAACTTCTCCGAGTCCAAGGATTATTACAAGTCGGTGGGGAAGGCGTGGAAGCGTGGGTATCTCCTCTACGGCCCCCCCGGAACGGGGAAGTCCACCATGATCGCCGCCATGGCTAATCTCTTGGAATACGACGTCTACGACCTCGAGCTCACGGCGGTGAAGGACAACACCGAGCTGAGGAAGCTTCTCATCGACACCTCCGCCAAGTCCATCATTGTCATCGAGGACATCGACTGCTCCCTCGACTTGACTGGGCAGAGGGAGAAGATTACCAAGGACGGCGGAGAGACAAAAGATGAAAAAGAAAAGGATAAGTTGAAGAAACCAGAGGAGAAGGAGAAGGAGAAGAAGGGGAGCGAGGTAACGCTTTCTGGGCTGCTCAACTTCATCGATGGGCTGTGGTCGGCGTGCGGCGGGGAGAGGATCATAGTGTTCACCACCAATTATCTGGAGAAGCTCGATCCAGCTCTAATCCGAAGAGGGAGAATGGATAAGCATATCGAGCTTTCTTACTGCGGCTTCGAGGCGTTTAAGGTTTTGGCCAATAACTATTTGGATGTCCAAGAACATGATTTGTTCGATAGGATTAGGGGGTTGTTGGAGGAGACGAAGATGACGCCAGCGGATGTAGCCGAGAATTTGATGCCCAGATTGAGGGGTGAGGATAAGGAGGAATGTTTGATGAGATTAGTGAAAGCGATAGAGGAGGCCAAGGAAAAAGCCCACGAAGAAGACAAGCTCAAGGCATGCAAATTAGCCAAAGAAGCAGAAGAAGAAGATAAGAAGAAAAAGACAGCCAAAAAAGAAGAGAAGAAGGAAAATTGTGCATGCGCTGATAAGAGATTGCCTAAAGAAAATGGTGTGTACGTAGCTACTAGCTAGCTAGTATCTGTATTAGTGTTAATATGCAGGTTTGTAATATGCCAACATAATAGTGTTGGGGTCGAGTTTAGTTTGTGTAGAATTTCAAGACTTGAACTCGGTTCAAGCTTTGTCATCTAGGCTTCAATCTCGGTCTATGAATAATAATTGGGTTCGACTTAAGTTGGTTCAATCAGTTTGTAGTAATTCAACGTAATATTGAAGTATTCGAACTTGTAAAAAAAAGTCGTCCATTTAACTTAAAAATATATAAAATATTGAAAACTAGCCAAAAAAATAGTAAAAGACAAATATTAACCACAAACATAATACTATTTAAATTCTAACCATTTTGAATGTGAATTATTATAAATACCCTTCTACTTAAATTTAATTGTATGAATGGTACGAATGGTATGAAAGGTATGAATAATATTCATTCATACGATTCATACACACATACAGTTTAATAAAATTAAGTATCACGTATGAATGGTACGATTTGATACAATTCATACGATTCATACGTACATACAGTTTAATAAAATTAAGTATCACGTATGAATGGTACGATTCGATACAATTCATACTCAAAAATGTAAAATATAATTACAAGGGTATTTTAGTACAAAAAATTTATAAATGGCTAGAATTTAACTATTATTATGTTGGTGGCTATTATTTGTCTTTTATAATCTTTTTTGACTATTTTATATTATCATTCTAAAATATTCAAATAAAATTATAAAAGATAAAAAAAATAGATTTGATATTTAAATTCTATTCATTTCTTCATTCTTTGTACTCTTAATATTTTTCATACTATTTCTACAAATAAATTTAAATAGAATGATATTTGTGATAATTTATATTCAAAATGGTTAAAATTCAAATATTATTATGCTAACGATTATTATTTAATTTTTATAATCTAATTTAACTATTTTGTATAAATAATATTTGATTTTCATATTAAATATACACATGGTTTTATATAGGGGTGGATCGGTAAGGTATACCGAAAACTTTTCGCCGTACCGATACCGTACCGAAAATATTCGGTATGTTGTTTTTGCATACCGTTACCGTACTGAATGTTTCGGTATACCGAAAATTCGGTATCAAAAAAATTCATACCGATACCGTACCGAACTTCGGTATACCGGTATGCCGAAATGCGGTACGGTATATCGAAAATACCGTATTTCATACCGAAATTTATACCGAAAAATTATGAATAAACTTTTTTTTTAATTTTAATTTTATCTTAAATTAATAATTACTTATTAACATAAAAATAAGTGCATAAATTATAATAAATTTATTCGTATTATGAATTATATTAATATTAAAAAGATTATTGATATAAAAAAATATTACTATATAAATTATCAATATATGTACAATATTTATTAGCAAATTATATTTTAATCATGTGAAATTATTTTCAAATTTTGTTATCTATGTTTAGAATTATTATAATTATTTATTATTAATTAATAATTTAATATAATTTTTCATAATAAACACATTTAGATATTAATAAATAATAATTAAATATATCTCCTAAACTCTTAACAAATTTATGATATATATCATTTTGATTCTTGTTGAATAATAATATTTGAAGTACTTATGATACACATGTTATATTTTATGTTATCTTTTCATAATATATCTACTAAGTGTCATCACGTGTTATGATACACAATACATATTTTATATAAGTTTTAACTAACATACTATACTATTTATTCATAAATTAATATATTATACTCTAATTCTAAATTTATGATAGAGAATAAAAGTATTGATGAAATATTTACATCTTATAGTATATTATAGGTATATTTAACAAACGTGAATTAAATTTGCAACACTACTACATAATATGCACATTTATTATATTTGTTAGTATATTTATTCTAATCGAGACTAAAAGATTAAAAAATAAATTATATATGTATATTAAATTTATAATATTTTTCTTAAATAATAGTACTATAATATATTGTATGCTATTAATATAATGAATTAAGGTTATATTTAATGTTTGAGTAATATTAAAAAATATAAAAATATATAAAAATATGATAAATATCGGTATATACCGATATACCGAACTTTTGGTATATACCGAAATATCGGACATACCGATATACCGAACATACCATATGTACCGAACTTTCGGTATATACCGAACATAACGTATATACCGAAAATTCGGTATAGTTCGGCATAACGCGGTATGGCTAAAATCCATACCGATACCGTAGCGAAAAATTTCGGTATGGCATCATACCGTACCGAAAAAATCTGTATACCGTTAATTACGGTATTTTCGATTTTTTTCAGTACGATATGCTCGGTATACCGAATTTTCTGCATATTTACCCTGCCCTAGTTTTATATTTCACATTATTTGCAACAGACTTTTAAAAACATGTTCTAAAACTTATATATGAAGTTCGTGAACCATCATCAAATTCGCAAATCTATATCTATATATATAAAACATAATGCATTCAATTTGAGAAATCAATTTCAAATCAATTTGAGTGACGATTTTGTAATTATTTTCAAATTCGAGGATAATCATGATTGAACATATTAATCAGTTATTAAATTCAATTTGTAGATATAGAAAATAAATTAAAAAAGAATGTAATATATTACATCACATTTACAAATAATTTATTAAAATTTCATAATCACATATTAAACTAATTATTATGACTACATATTTTTCTCAAGTATTATTACTTTGACGATTTTTTAAAATTTAATACTTTAATACAAAATTAATATATATATATATATATATATATATATAAAACATAAATCATTAATTTCAATTTCATTTTCAAAGACAAATAATTTGTATATAATTTCAACTTTAATGACAAAAATTATATAAATATTAAATATATTAAATCAAATAATTTTTAAAGTTTAAACAATTAACTACTTTTATTTTTTTTTATCTCCTATAACATTTTCCCCCTAAAATTATTTTATTTCGTTCGTAAAAATATTTGTAATATGCACCTTAAATTAAAAATCTCGACAAAAGTTTTAATTTGATATAAAATATATTTAATATACAAAAGTTATAATAATTTAATTTCAATGCATTCTATGCATAAATTTGATGCACAATAAATTTGGACCACAAATTATACAAAGATGAATGACCCAAATTGTTTCTTAGTTCCCATACAAGAATGAGTTCTCATTTGATCTCTTCCCTATATAATTTGTATATATAAAATGCTTATAAATGGAATACGTAAAATTATATTTATATTTTTTCTACTATTAACATTGAAGATTTTGTTATTATTTATATTTATACATAAATATTACATGGAAATTTTAATTTAATTCCTAGATCATATATTATTAAATTAGATATATCATTAAAATTAAATAATATATAATTATTAATAGAGTTATAATATATGAAAATTATATAAAAATATTGTATATGTTGTGATAACTAATTTTATTAAAATTTTATTTAAGATTAATATGATTTATATATTAAAACAAGTTTTCAAACAATAACTATTATAAGAATTTATACTAAAATCATAAATCAAATTGAATGATAATTTTGTAGTTCACTTCAAATTAATAATTCATTATATAAAAGTAGGTCAAATATTTTTTATGTAATAACAAAAATTAAAATTTCATAACAAAATATAACTACAAATAATAATGACTTCAACTATATGTATTATGATTATTATTTTTTTCAATTTACACATATTTTTAAATAGTTATATTATTTAATTTTGGTATTGTATTATTTTATAATTATAAAAAAAACTATTGGTATATATTGAATGTGTATACATTTACATATTTATTTATATATGTGATATCAATAATATATAGATCAATGTTAATTAAAAATTTAGTCAAGCTACAAAAATCGTAATACACTAATAAATACGAATATGTGATGAATTTTATTATATCAAATTTATTATTAAAATTTAAACCAATTAAAATTTGTATAATTACATAAGTAGGGCTGTAGGGGTATTAACGATTACACATTAAAATCTAATTGTCCCAAAAAATTTAAAATCAGAATCATACCATTGTAGGAACATGTAGAACAGTTACAAATATGATTAATAATCATTTAAAAAAATTATACTGATATATTTGAAAATTTTAAAACTATTATGATTATTTACTAATGTATATCATTATTTAACTTTTGAGATTTTAATATTATTTTATTTGTTAATTTTAAAACTATAGTGATTACAAAATAACAATAAAATATTATTATATTATTGCATAAAATCATAAAGTGTTATTGTATTCCAAAGACAGAATTAAAATATAAATATAAATTTCTTTATTATTAACATATTTACAAGTTTTAATGTGTTATTGTGATTTAATAAAAAAAATGACCCTTTATAAAATAAGAAATAAATTGAATCAAGTAAAATAATTCGAAGTTATTGTTGAAATAAGTTGAATCGGATAAAATAAATCGAAGTTACTATTTCAAATCACTGGTCACGTTGTAAAATTTTTAAGCTGCAACTGACTGTTCTCTAAAGAGTCTTGATTTATAATAGAACTATCAATTATGATTACGGTTTAAAACTACCAATTAAGATCAGATAACAACATTTTTAATTTATTTAAATATATCTATATATAAATTATTAATAAATAAAATATTCTAGTGCATAGCACGAGTGTACAAACTAGTATGTTCTAAAACTCATATATGAAGTTTGTGAATTATCAATGGGCTCGACTAGGTTCAAATTTTAGGGAGAAGCGCATGTGAGACCATGGGACACTCATATACGCTATACTACACACAATCGTAAAAATCAAATAATTGAAATTAAATAAGAGAGACTCAAAAATGGAAGACTCTTCCAGCGATATATTTTGCAAATCTCCTTAAAATTCGTACTCTATCTAAAAAAGTAAAAAATTACTGAAATTACTGAGATGATCTTAGCAAACACAAATTATCCTTGCAGGTAGGGCTGTCAATTTTCAATACGAGACGATAATCCGACACGATATTAATGGGTTTGGGTTGACCTTTATTGGCTTCAGGTTCTTATCTTGTAGACCCTATAAGAACCTGATATTTTCGGGTTGAGTTTGGGTTACCTAAAATATATAAATATACTATCTAATTATTATTAATAATATATATTTATACAATCATGTTAGATTGGGTCACTATCGAGTTGTTATCAGGTTAGGTCATCAACAGGTCGTGTTCAACCTGAAAAAAAACGTGTCAGTTTGAGTTCAGGTTAGGTTCGAATTTGAACCATTCAGGTTGGATTCGGGTTCAAGTTTACTATATCTTTAACAATTTGAGTTTGACCTTAATTGGTTAGGTCGTTATCAGGTTGGCACCCCTACTTGTAAGCCATATTATAGTATTGAGTTAGGAATATATTAATATATAAAAACACAGTTTTTGACCACTATTTTTTACCATCAAATTTTAGCATGGTAGTTATATTTAAAATACAATTTTAACATGAAGCACACGTTCACCATACAAAAATTATTTTATGGAACTACTACAGTATTAACTGCATTTTCCATCAATTATTATTCATAAAAAAATCATAGATTTATTTTCTCCAAAAAAATTATAGAATTGTAAAAAAATAGAAGAAATTATGTATGAGATACAGTGATGTTGCAATGATGTTTGAATTTTCTTTATTTCAAATTTTCACTCTATTCTTTTTTTTATTATTATAATGAAAAAGTATTGATAATGTCAATTTTTCACATATTTTATTTAATTATTATTTTTCTTAAATATGATCCGTTTTTATAATATATATTAGTAAAAGCTTACTTAATCGGTATTATTATTTTCAGATATTAAAATATAAATATTGTTAATGTTTAATTATTAATTTATTGCTTTAAAATTATAGACATAATAGAAAATGCCTAATGAATTTTAAGTTTACCATATATCTTAAGATCATCCGCAGCGTAACAGCTCGGGAGGCTCTCGGGCAGCAGCCTCGGGAGTCGGCAGAGGGAGTCTGCCGCTGGGGGAAGGGGAGCGGGCGGCCAGGCGTTGGTTGGGGAGGCGGCCTCTAGGCGCCGTAGTCGACGGCAGATGACCCGATGTGGGAGTGAGACTTCCGAGTCCCGTATATTTATTATTATTATTTTTTTGTCTTTTTTTTTAATTTAATGTATTTAAATTAAATTTAAAAATAAAGATTAAAATTATATTTTAATTACATATTTATTATTTTAAACTAATAAATTTAATACATAACAAATATTTAAAAATAAAAAAATACATAAATCATAAAAATACAAATCAAGGAGAGAGCCTCATGTTGAGAGTCTCTCATTGCTACAAACCAACACAACCTCTCTAAAATTCGCGTGTAGATCCCACACAAAATAGTTTCATTTAATTACGAAACCGCCATCGAGCCCCACTGGGAATGCTCTAAAGAGTTGGGAGTTTGATAAAGGAAATCACGACTTAAATCTACATATATGAAAAGAGAAGAGAACGCTTGATTTATTCTAAGAACAATTAATATATTAGATATTAACTTAACATTTTCTTCTTTTTTTATCGTAATTAATTAAATTTTACTTTTATGTAAATATAATTATAACGGTGCATCTGCACGGGATGATATACTAGTTAATTGTGTAAAGTGCGGTGATTGATGATATACTCCCTTCATCTACGAAAAACTTAATACTTGGTGGATGGAGTGAGTAATAGTTAATCGTGTAAAGTGCGGTGATTTAAGAGTTGAGATGATTGATCAAGTGTGAAAGCCAATATGTATGACTAGGCTAGGGCTAGGCGTTCTGTGAGAATCAAATTATAAAAGCAACGACTATATATTCATCGCACTGGCTACGCTGTCTGTTTCAAGATAGGTGTTACATTTGCTTTTGTACACGATATTTAAAGATAATTGAAAAATAATATAAAGTGGTGATAAAAAATATATATTATTTAAAGTTGTGTGAATAATAAATATGATTTAGAAAAGAAATGTAACACTAAACTTGGGACAATCCAAAAAAGAAAACATAACAATTAAGATGGAAGGAAGGAAGTATGAATTAATGATATAAAGTCAACGAATATTGAGGGAGTGGAAATACAAGTATTGAAATGAATTAGATCCACTCGTCATCATTCATCCACCATATATAACCTTTTATCTTATTTGGGTAGACATAATCAATAGGCCTAATAATACGCTATTGATAATACAAAAGACAAAAAGGTAAACTGAATGGATGGGGAGGATGACACACAGTGTTTGTATCGTATGTTAGTAATATAATGGCTATGGGATTATTTCATAGACAAATTTTCTTGTATATATATATAGTTTGATGACAAATCAACACTTTAACAATCTACTACCACTTTTTCATCACACACACACATATATTTTCAGAACTTAATTATTTCTCAAGTCGAATGACTGATTAAATATTTGATACAAACATGCATGCGTACATTGTAAGTCTAGGAATGCAAGAGGAACACACAGTCACACAGCAAAAGATATACACGTGCGGATCACTTAATAATTGTTTGAGCATTCAGTTGATTGCTACTCTGATTTATCGTCTTCGTTTCCAGCAGCATTCTGTTGTTTATTGTCTAATTTTGCTGCAGCCTTGTTCTTGTGTTGGTCCTCCAATGCTCTGACCAATCTCATCAAATTAGTGTCAGCATCTTCCCAATCCGACTTTCTCATGAGTTTGTCTGCAACTTCGGCCGGAGTTATCTCTGTCTTCTCCAACAGCTGCCTAATCACACCAAACAACTCATGCCACTCGATCTCCAAATAATTATTTGCCAATATCTTAAACGCTTCGAATCCACAATAAGACAGCTCTATGTGCTCATCCATTCTCCCTCTCCGAATCAGAGCTTTATCAAGTTTCTCCACATGATTGGTGGTGAACACCACTATTCTTTCACCTGGACATGCCGACCACAGCCCGTCGATGGTGTTGAGCAGACCGGAGAGGGTGATCTTGCTCTGCTTATCCTTCTTTTTCTTCTTCTTCTTGCCTGTATTATTCTTTTCTTTGCTCTCGTCTCCTTCCTCCTCTTCCTCCTCATCTTCTTCTTCCCGCGTGGCAGTCACGTCGAGCGAGCAGTCGATGTCCTCGATCACGATAATCGACTTGCTGGTGGTGTTGATCAGCAGTTTCCTCAGCTCAGTGTTGTTCAAGACCACCGTGAGCTCGAGGTCGTAGACGTCGTATTCCAAGAGATTAGCCATGGCCGCGATCATGGTGGACTTCCCCGTTCCGGGAGGACCGTAGAGGAGATAACCCCGCTTCCACGCCTTCCCCACCTTCTTATAGTAATCCTCCGATTTCGAAAAGTAGAGCAAATCTTTCACGATCTGTTGCTTCCTGATGGGGTCCATCGCAAGAGTAGAGAAAGTAGCAGGGTGTTCGAACACCACCTGGTTCCATATCCCACCGCGGGAGCCGTATCCGCCGCCGGCTTCTCCGACGGCCTTGTTGGTGCAGAGCTTCCTCCGGCGCTCCAGCACCGTGATAGCCTTGCCACGCTCCATGACATGCTTGATATACTCACTGGTGGCGAGATGGCGATGTTTCCGGTAGAAAGTGAGCTTGAAATAACGCTTCTCGTCCTCCCTCGGCCAGAAGGAGATGGATTGCTTCCGGGCTTCGTCTTCGCTTGAAGTCCACCACAGCTTGATGCCTTTGAATTCGTCGGTGACTTCCTCATTCTTGGAGACTGATAACACAATGGTGTCGCTGTCGTCGAAGACGCTTGCCTGGAGGCGCTTGGCCTGGTTGGTGGAGTTGGCGTTGAGGTACCTCTCGATGGCGGCGTAGGATTTGCTCCGGTGGAAGCCGTCGCCCTGGAACTCGGGGAAGTGGATCTGGATGTAGGGGTAGATGAAGTTGACAAACTTGTCGTAGCATTCCATGAGCAGAACGCGGAGTTCGCAGGGGAAGTAGTTCTGGAACATGGCGAAGACTACCGTGGCACCTGCTACTGCTTTTCCCGTTTGGGTTGCCATTGAAGTCAGAGCAACTACTGCTTTAGCAGCTTGGTTCGCCATTATCTCCATGCTTATCATTTTGAGTTCACTGCAATTAATGCATTCAGTAACCCTAAATTTATATAGTGATGATGAGTTGGGCTCCACACGGGGAGGGGAGTTTCTTTTACAATGCTTAGCTCCATCGGAAATAATGGACGAAACTTCATTTCGTCCTATATTTTCTTCCTACTTTCCTCCGCATTTGTTTACCACTCACTCCTTTCGTCCCCACTTTACGTTATTTATTTTCTTTATAAAAAAATAACTTTTCTTTATTTAAAATACAAAAATATTCTAAAAAACAAATTTTAATTTAAATATTATTATACTAGTGGTTATTATTTATTTTTTATAATTTTATTTAAATATTTTTTATTTTTTTTTTAAATGATAATTAATGTCCAACGATAAATTTCGAACATAAAAAGGATAGAGTTAAGCAGAATAATTTAATTCGCTCTCATCATATATTAAGGTCTTTTATTATACGTTGGCATGCATCTTATATATTTGGTAGTGCATATTAATATTTTCTCTGTTTTATTATTTATGTTGTATTTTGATTAAAAAAATTTCATAATTTTAATAAAAATATGACAGAATTCGTGGGATGAAAGGAGTATAATAATAGGAGTAAATTTGTTAGGTTTTAGTATAACCTTGATTGTTAAACTAATATTTACGTTTTCGCTATCTTTACAGGAAAGCTGACATGGACTGAGACTCCAACTCAGCATGACGTGGAATGATGATACAACAACCAGCTCAGCACGACGTGGAGTGATGACTCAGAAGCAAGATGATGGTTTAGCACATGTTTGATAAAAGAAGAACGAGTCAAAGTTAGTCGGTTGAGGAATTCGTGCTAGGTGGAAGTCTGTTCCACAAATTCAAGAAACAACATTGACTGAGGTTGTTCCACAATTTAAGGCATAGTGCCGACGCAACAACTGACGTGCTATAGTTGTGGAAATAGTGGATCCAAGCCCAACTCAGTCCAAGAAGTCTATTTATAAATACAAGAGAACTTCAGAATTTAGATAGACGTTTTACATAAAGTTTTTATTGTACTGTTTTTAGACTTAATAACCTACGCAAAAATTATCCGTGTCTTGCTTTTAGGTTCCACATTTACTTTATCTAGAGTTGTTTGATACACTTTCAAAATTCATTTAAGAATGCACCATCAATAGCAATACTCACTTGAAATTAATATCAATATTAATATTGTTTCTATATTTTATATCATATGATGTCTAACCCCAGGCCTAGGGGTGTAAGCGAACCAAACTTTTCATGAACTATTTAGGGTTTGGTTCGATAAAAGCTCATTCGAAATTCGTTCGTTTACTAAATGAACCGAACTTGAATTAGTTTTTGAGCTGAACTTGAACCTAATGATATTCGGCTCGAAAAGTTCACGAACTTTGTTAACGAGCCGAACTTCGAATAATTCGCCAACTTTGGTAACCAACTCTAAAAACGAGCAGAGTTTCGAAATAGTTCGCGAACTTTATGTACGAACTAGTTTACAAACTTGTCAAATTAATTTAATAAAATAACTTTTTAATAAGCTCGAACTTGAATATTTAATGAACTTGAGCTAAGTTCGAGCTCCGGTTCGAATTCACTATTATATTGAATAATATACGAATCGAATTCGGACTGAACTTGAGCTCGATTTTCATTTATCGAACCAAACTCGAACTTAATTTTTAAAATTCAAACCGAACTCGAGCCTTCAAATTTTCAAACGAGTCGAACTCGAACCTGACATTATTTGGTTCAGTTATATTAGATTAGGCGGTAACCCCATCCATGTGTATGTATAATGTATATACTCCATTATTTTAATGTATGTGAATTTATTTTTTTAATCGTTGTCAGCCCAAACTGGTCTCGGCCGGCCATATACATATATATAATATATATATATACACACATTACGTAATGTGCAGTGATATATATAATAGTACTATAAGATTGGTGAAAAATGACAAATTAATATGATGTGGCAGTGGCAGTAGTCTCTATTACTGCATGCATGTCCTGAGAAGACACTTTCATTTGCCTTCTCCTTTCACAACAACTGCTCAAAAGTCAAAACATAAATTCATTATTGCCTCCTTAATTCATACTAGTATTTTTAAATAATGCTCAATACTCAACATTAATCCTTGTTCCTATTCGGAAATCATGCACTCCTTTCATACCTGATTAATGTAACTGCTAGATTAGATGCGAAACACAAATATTAAAGTAATTAAATGGGCCAAAGAGCTATTTATTAAAACTAATCTAAGTCTTGGTCATTGCTTGATTGCTCCATTCTTGTCACTGTGTCAAGTTAATTTATATTAGAACTATGGATAGCAACCGGGCCGGTTTGAGACGGATTTTGCTTTCCCGTCCCTATACCCATTTCATGATTTCATCTCCATACCCGCCCCGTTATCTGTTTAAATCGGGACGAGGTCGGGACGGGTATTATCCGGCGGGGAGGACTACCCATCAGAGTACCCGTTAAGCTATAAAATTTTCATATACACAAGTATATTAAAAATTGTTACATCAAACGTAAAACTTCTATAAGCTTTAAAATATATAATAGTATGCTACAAGTTCACGTAAAAAATCATAATTCTCAAATGTAACTAATACAAAATTTTTACTACCTTAGCTAAATTTTTAAGTGGGATTATAAAAAATATAAGTAAGTAATATTATCGGGGCGGGTACCTATACACTCGTACCCGACCCGAACCTGAGACGGGTATAAGCTTCAAAACTCATACCCGTACCCGACCCTAAAATTATGTATCCGTACCCGCCCCATTAGGGTCGGGTACCCGCGGGTAGCTGGGTTCGCGGGTAATTTTGTCATCCCTAATTAGAACTAATATATATTATTAGCGATCCAACACATATTATCACATAATTATGTAAGGGCAAAATATTAAAATAGTCCTTTTTTAAAAAAAATCATAAATAATAGCTCTACATATAAAAAAATAAATAATAGCCTTTTTAAAAAATATTAGACTAAATTATCATTTTATTTTAAATATTAGACTAAAACGTTAAACACACGAATCCCGCGAGCTCGGGGTCACGAATCGGTCGCGGGATTCATGTGTTTGTATAAAATTTTCGTATAACACAAGAATCTCGCGAGCTCGTGGTCGCGAAATTCGTGTGTTTGTATACAATTTTCGTATAACACACGAATCCCGCAACCTCGAGCTTCCCAAACTCATGGGATTCGTGTGTTTGTATACAATTTTCGTATAACACATAAATCTCGCGACCCTGAGCTCGTGGGATTCGTGTGTTATATAGTAATATCTTAAAACTCATATATGGGGTCGTGGAATTCGTGTGTTATATAGTAAAAGGTTAAAACACACGAATTCCGCGAGTTTGGAGTCGCGGGATTCGTGTGTTTATATACAATTCTCGTATAACACACGAATCCCGCGAGCTCGGAATAGCGGGATTTGTGTGTTTTAACGTGTTTGTATACAATTCTCGTATAACACACGAATCCTGTGACCCCGAGTTTGCAGGACTTATATAGTAAAACGTTAAAACATACAAATTCCGCGAGCTCGGGATCACGGGATTCGTGTGTTATACTAGAATTAAATTCAAACACACGAATCCGCGACCCCGAGCTCGCGGAATTCGTGTGTTTGGCAAAAAAAGCATTTTTATCCAAAAATAAATAAAAAAGACTATATTTTATCTTTTTCATTGGAAGGGCTATTATTTATTTTTATCAAACAAAAAAAACTATTCTGATGTAATAGCGTGTTAAATCTTATATACTCCATTATTTTGCTGGGAATATAAGCGCTTCAATTTTCATATGTCTCTTAACATTACTTGGGAATATACCAATCATTTAATTATAATTTTAGATATTAGTAGAATAGAGATAGTATTAGTATTCGTTTATTTTTCAGTTAATGGGACTAGAAAGAGTAAAGAAGGGAATATGAGTAATTTTATTTATAGCCAAGAATTCTCTTTCTATAGCAATTTATTATATAAATTTACAAATTTACCCTTGTAGTTTCAATAGGCTAAAGTCGGCAGTTTTTGAAGTTCTTCAAATTTATTAATTTTGCATATTATTTAAGATTCCTTCGGAAAAGAGAAAATAAATAATGTTTTTTGCAGAAACAATGTAAAAATAAAACAATTTGATTATCTGATGACTTAAAATTATTTGTGATCAGAACGGCACACTTTACAATCCTGCGCATTTCAAATCTTAATTAGTAATTTTAATGAGTTAATGTTCAATAATCGGAGATTTTAAGAATGAGTGTAGATTCGATAGATGAGAAAATAATATGAATTAGATACATACATAAACGATGGAGAAGAGTTTTTTATATCAAAAGAATCAGTTATTTAATCACAATTAAAATAAAATATTGAGATCTGCGACTTTAATCATTTTTATAAATTGTAGAGTTAAATTTTTGTATAATGAAGGACATAAGGAAAAATTAATAAATTAATATTGGAGGCTACATTTCAAATGGCGAAAGAGTACATTTCTAATATGAGAGTCTATAGAAAGAGAAGGGGTAATTTTATTCATAACCCCCATTTTACTTTCTATAGCCGCTATTCTTTATCTAATTTTGCACATTAAAATTATTCTTCTTTTACGCATGCTCTAATTTTCTAAACTCGCGCTAGTACCGATGGATATTAGATTATTTTTTTGGAAAGTATTGTTTGTCGATAATTTTTTACCTACCTGACTTCTACGATAATTTTTCTTGGTAATTAGAAAATAATTTTATATTCGATTTTGATTCTAATTCAAAATGTAAATAAAAAGAATTTAATTTTCAATGTTGATTTTTTCTCAATTTAATTTGAAGAATTGTGTGAATTTTTTTTCTTACTCTCTTGCTAGTGAACAAAATGTCAGTAATCTGATCCGTAATTATCAATTTGTTGAACTTGTCGAAAAGTATTAATAGAACAAGAGTATAAATTGTGTTTTTAAATTATTTTTACTAATTTTGAAATATTCAGTAATTATAATATTTATTAATTTAATATATTCTTTATTGGATACTTCTTAGAGTATTTTAGAATATTTGTTATTATTTTTATACTTTCCAAACGAGAATGTACTACAAAACATGAAAAGGGACTTTGAATAAAACTACTCTAAGAATATAATTGTATTTTTAAAAATTAAGGGCTATAAAAAGAGATTTTGTGACGGTATTTAAAATTACCCAAAGAGAAGGCGCGGCCATGAATAAAATTACCCAGGGAATAATTATGGTCGAGTTCCGTAGAAAAGCCCAATGGGCTTGAATGAATCTGATCTTATGGCTAATTAAAATTGGCCCATTATGTAGATGAATAATCAAAGAAAATAGTAGGAGTAGATAAATAAGTAAAGATGTGGACAAAAATGAAATAAAGAAGACGTGAGGGGGAAAATTGAGGATTTATCATAATGAAATGAAATTGTAAGCTCCTCCCTCCTACCAAAAAGTTATCCAACTAGTGATCTAATTTAAACAATGTATCCCTCCGCTATTCGGGATTTGACTTGATAAAAGTTCGTTTCAAATTTATTGATTACTAAACGAAACGAATTCGAGTAATTTTTTAAGCGAAGTCGAGCATAAATATATTCGATTCAAAAAATTCCCAAACATGTTCTAATATAATTTAACCAACCAAACTTTAAATAATTAACCAACTTTCTTAACAATATTGCCTTCCGTATCTACTACAGCAACTGCAACATTAGTTGAGTATAGCAAGTTCACACTCACAAATTCGTTCATTTTCGTCAGAGTTTCATCGCCTCAGCTGCAGCGCCCAAAAAGTATGGACTTTGAGAAGGTGAAAAAATTCGTGGAAAACAGGGCGGCGACAACGAATTCACGGTGGATTCGATGCCGGAGGAATTCATACAGCCAATGGTGATGCAGGGCCTCAAAATAGATCGCATCGAACGCGGCCGCATTGTTTGCTCGCTCACCGTTCCCCCTCGACTCGTGGTTTGTATTATTCGATTTCTCGTTTTGATCACTTAATTTGGACTCGGATTGAGCTGTTGATTTATTGGTTGGGGTCTGAATTCGCTACTTGTAGAACACTGGGAACACGTTGCACGGAGGAGCCACGGCGGCGCTGGTGGACATCGTTGGCTCTGCCGTTATTTTCACGATGGGAGCTCCGACCACCGGCGTGTCGGTCGAAATTAATGTCTCATATTTGAACGGCGCCAGTGTTGGGGTTAATTTCCAACTGCCCTGCCATTTT
Source organism: Leonotis leonurus (assembly GCA_026898415.1). Classification (NCBI taxonomy): domain Eukaryota; kingdom Viridiplantae; phylum Streptophyta; class Magnoliopsida; order Lamiales; family Lamiaceae; genus Leonotis; species Leonotis leonurus. The sequence continues at coordinate 940,235 of JAPKLX010000046.1, forward strand.
CTTTACTTTTGTTTATTCAATTCTGGTTTGTGCCTTTTGCTTTTCCGGTTTTTTGCGCTCAAATGCTTGGATCAGAAAATCCGAGCTCGTGTGGGTTTAAAATTTTTATAATCTGGGCTCAGTTGTATTATTTTTTAATAATTTCTTGAATTTAAAATCTTTCGAGAGCAAGCTAGAGCTCGCAGCTATAGCTTGATTCAGTGTTTCTCATATATTTTACATATCGAACTCAAGTAAAAGGGCCCTCATCTATCCTTAAACAATGGTGTAATGTTGTAAAGTTAGCTCCTTTAAACTACGATTGCGTTCTATCTAAAAGAAAGGTAACATAATATTGCCCTCTCATTTTCACTCCAGAATTATTAAATGATGGAAATTAGAAGAATAAAAATATAAAGGGTGAGATTTTTTTCTTATCTAAAAAGACTCTTTTTAGAGCAAAAACAAATATTACTTCCATCACATTATTAATGACAGGTTGATTTTGGGCACGTGTATTAAGAAAGTGATTTGTTTTGTTTAAAGTAGTAAATTAGAGTAACTTTTTAAAAGTAAAATGTTTTCTTTTTTGAAAACGAGCCATTATTATTAAGACACCCCAATATAGTAAATGTGTCATGAATAATGGAATGAAGGGAGTATAACCTAAGTTAGTAAATGTGTCATGAATAATGGGATGAAGAAGTATAACCTAAGTTTATTTTTAAGTTTCCTGCCACATTCCTCCTCTCTAAGTTACATTATGCATCTCCTTCTTGTTGGATGATAGCAAGATTTTGGTTCTTTGTAAATGTGAATCACTATTTGGTCTATGCTGTCTAGCTCTTACATTACATGGGCGGCTTGAACGAAGATGAAAGCCTATTTCATTGCTTCATGCATTTGTGTGCGTTTTTTTCATTGCAACTGCAATGTTTCTTGAACGAGCTCACCCATTTTTCATGTCTGGGACTTTGTTCCAGTTGACTCTTCTGCTACATTTTAATTTAGCTTTTCTCATTCTCTTGTATTCAAATAGTTACTTTGCAAATTAGCATTAGCAAGAAGATGCATTGATTTGGAACATGTGATTTGTGTTCAGGAGGAAGTGGAAATCGAATGCAAGGCGTTGCGCGTGGGAAAGACGCTTGCTGTTGTCAGTGTCGACCTGAGAAGTAAGAAAACTGGATAACTGATAGCTCATGGGCGCCACACAAAGTATCTGGCTCTCTCTAGTAAAATATGAGATGTATAAAAGCTATTTAAAAGTTTAAAACGAATGAATCATCACTCTTGAGCTAGATAAGTGTTGTAACCTAATCATGTAAACTTTGAAAACCTGCAATTTTGCAGAAAGAATGCATTGTGTGATATCAAGAAATCAAGAGTTGTGCAGAACCATATTTTTGAAACTATACTTTTTTGCAGCAGAAGTCAAATAGAAGCAAGGCGAGCACCGGCTAACCTTTTAAACCGACGTTCTACTAGAGGAAACGGGTTTGATAGGCAGTTAATATAATCTCTTGTGCATATGATTATGGGAGTACAAAATGACAGCATGGTTAAGAGGGAGTATAAATATCAGTCAATGCTGCTAGGCTTAAGTATAGGGAAAAATATGAGCTTTATATTCTCAATTAGAATGCTGATTGTTCACACCAAAATGAAGCTAAGTAACTATAAAGAACAAAAAGGAAATGAAATCAGAGTTGAACCAATTAGCTTTGTTAGTTGTCTCCTTTCTTCTCTGTAACCCCTAGTCCCAGTGCTTCCCCCAAGTTTATAGTTTTCCTCATGGTTCTCCTTCCGATTCCTCCATTCCCTTTCCTCATCATGGCCGCAAATTCTCCGTAATCTATCTGTCCATCCTGCAAAGAATTCAAATTTTTTTGATAATCAGTCGCCAATGAGTCTACTCACGAAATCATATCACAACAATGTGTTGGTGATTCGATCTTTTTCAACTCCGCAGAGAAACACAAGTCCGAAAAAGTTACATTGTCTTGATCAATCTCTCTGACCATCTCGTCAAGATTAAGTTCGCTGAGACCAAATTCTTTGCAGGCCTGTTGAAGCTCATCGATGGTTATGTAACCGCTACCATCTTTATCAAAGAAAGAGAAGGCTGAAAGCAGATTCTCCTCTCTTTCTAACTTGTTCAAGTGTACAGTAGCTGCTAGAAACTCCCCATAATCTATCGTTCCGCTGTTATCGATATCAGCCTGGACGCACAAAGAAAGCAACAGATGGGAAGTTGATTAAGAATGCTAGATGCATAAGGAGAGTGTATTTTCTTAGGTTCCTACCGCTTCCATAAGGTCTTTTATTTCAGATTCCATCAGCTCAGAGCCAACTCGTTTTAGACCCTCCTTGAGCTCATCGAACGTTATGGTTCCACTGTCATCTGTATCTATCATTCTGAACAGCTCTCTAAGCCCACCAATTTCCTCCTCAGATAATCTCTCTGCAATTACCTACAAAACAATTAAGGATTTCCCAGTGATGCTGCAAGTTTATTGATAATAAAATTAAAATGGAGTTAAAGAACCACCTCCCTCAAATTTTTAATGAATGGGAAGTTCATGAAACATGTGATTATTGAGAAAGGCTAGTAAAATCAAAGGTCAAGGACCACAGAAAAGGTGCGAATTCTATACTGGCTTTGCCAGTTTTGACCCTCCGATTACTCTTACGAAACAAAAAAATTGTATTAAGCATCAAGATCCAGAAAGTGTAAAAAGATGCTCTTGAAAGCTGTTCAGAAATCTATTGGCACAATAGTCAGTTGAGGAACTTTTGGCGAGTACGTGCTACTAAAGATTGCTAAGCACAAAGATAAAGATTACTTAGTTATAATCTATAAATATTTCAACTCAGTTTCTGAAGCTATGAATTAGATTCATTATGATTATGAAAATTATATAACTATATATGCAACTAAGAAAAACCATGGAGCATTGACAAAATCCTTACACGTAAAGCCATCTTCTTAAGTTTGTTCATTGCAGAAAACTGCTTTAGGCGCGACAAAACAGCAGAGTCAAGAGGCTTATCAGGAGCCATTGTATCATCAACAATCCAAGGATGGCCTGACAAAAAAGAGAAACGTATCGATAATCTAATTTAGTTGAACCACAAAGATAAATAGTCCCAACTGTAGGAAGGTTGCTTACACAGAACTTCGTACGCAGTTAGCCTTGTCTTCGGGTTTCTATCAAGCATCTTTGTTAGCAAATCCTTGGCAAAATCTGAAATCGCAGGCCATGGCTCTGAATCAAAATCCAGTTTCTCCCGTAATATCTGACGGAAAATTCCCATTTCAGTTTCTGGAGTAAGAAGACAAAAGAAACAGCACTAGCTTTCTTAGGACCCGTATAAGAACTGCATAAGTGGATTCGAAAATAGCATTGAGATTCAAAGAAGATAAAAATACCAGCCCAGAAAGGTGGTACACCACTAAGTAAAATATACAAAATAACTCCTGCACTCCACACGTCTGCCTCAGGTCCATAATGCTTGCGTAGAACTTCCGGTGCCACATAATAAGGACTTCCCACAACATCACAGAAAGTTTCATCTGAAATATGACATAAAAGATCAGCTAAGATGAACAAACAAAAAGAGTGCATATCACAATTCCTGGATCTAGACAAGGAGAAAATTTCAGTCGACCAACATAATCAGCATTTAATATAAACCATAGAAGATCGATTAGCGGATATAATTGCCACTTCAGCAATATAATTGATGAAACAAAGATACACAAGGGAAAATTATATGCACTGTCTATTCAGCTGAAAAGACTACTGTATTGTAAGATTTCCAGAATCTGCACATATCGTTCTCAATGAAAGACATGATGCCATCAACCAGAGTTGACAAATTATAGACAACAAACTCAATGAACATACAAAACAATACTACTAAACTAGAAATTCAACCAAAAATCATGTAAGTGCATAATCAGTATTGGCAGGACGAATTTCCGGGCATGCCGAACACTGACATTACTTGTGTCAACCAACTAAATGAAGCTAGATAACTAAAATGACAGTGCAGCGAAACAAGCTGTCAAAACCTGTTATCCAGAACAGCACTCTGCAACAATGTAAAAAATCAAGTTGATAAATCAAACCAAGATAAAGAATAGAGAAGAATCAACCCCAATTTCACGATGTACAATCCAAGAAAGCCAAAGTGAGAACAATCTACGCAACACTCTCAATATAATAAGATCACACCACAGCAACCTCAAAATAAAAGGTTTTCTCTCCACAGACCTGGTTTGTAGAAGACAGAGAGGCCAAAATCAGTAGCTTTGAGAGCAGCATCCTCATCGCCACTAATAAACAAGAAATTCTCAGGCTTCAAATCCCTGTGCATAACCCCCAAAGAATGGCAACTTTGTACAACTCCGACAATGGTTTTGATGAGCTTAGCCGCCTCTTTCTCACTGTAATGGCCCTTGAGCACGATCCTATCGAAGAGCTCACCGCCTGCACACAGCTCCATCACTATGTGCACGAACAGCCCATCCTCGTAAGTGCCCTTTATCCTCACCACATTCGGGTGTTCCGACAAATGGTGCATTATCTGAATCTCCCTCCACACATCCTCGTAATCCTCCTTGCATATCAGCTTCTTCTTGGGAATCGATTTGCAGGCGTAATCAATGCCGCTCGACTTCTCGGTGCACTGAAAGGTGATCCCGAACTGCCCCTGCCCGAGCTTCTTGCCGATGGTGTAAAGGCTCTTCAGAGATGGGGTCCTGTACGGTAGGACCCACGTGGGTTTCTGGGGGTGCAGCTGCGTCAAGAACGTTGGTTTCTTGACCTCTGATTTGGGCTTCTGAGCTGCTTCTTGATTCTGGGCATCCTTCATATCTTGATTTTCGGGCTCAATGGAGGAGGGTTCGTGGTCGTGGGACGGAGGTGGAGTTGACGACGACATGGCTGGTTATCTGATGATGGGTTTTGGCTGTGAATCTTAGAATTTGGGTCGAGACTTGGTGGAAAGGGAAGAGAATACCGAGTGAGAGAAAAGAAAGTAAAGATTGGAACTTTGATATTTCTTTTTCAATTTTATTTATTTATTCGAGTCTAATCTAATATTGGAAATTACTCTCTCTAGATATTCTCTTTCTTGCTAGATTCTCTCCTTTCTTGGGTAAAAAAAAAATAGTTGTCCCTCGTGTACTATTTGTTTTATACTTTATTCACTTGCTATTACGTTTTAATTTCTATTTAATAGGGGGTTTGGTGGGGGATATGACTATGATTGCTATTAATTCTACTTCATTTGGTGCTATAATTTGATACCATGATACACTTCATTTCTTTTTATTAAGTATTTGCAACATCAATGAAAATGATTTCTACATGAGATTGTCTCCATTCAATATGTGAAATTCTTGTCCTCTCAATTTTCTAAATAAATCAAAAGACTATTAGAGCATGCGCAGTGCGGGTCTCTCGGACAAGGTCATGCTGCTCGAGAGATCGCCGCTGTGGGAGATGAGTCTTTGGAGTCCGGACTGGCAACAGTGAGACCAGTCTTGATCTCTGGATCCCGTAATTGTGGGGTGGGTCTTTAGGGACAGTCTATTCTTATTTTATCTTTTTTCCTTTTTTATTTTTTAAACTCAATTTTTAACTATAAATATCTCATTTCACTCACAATTTCACATGCAATTTTAAATTTAATATAATTTTTTAATTAATGTAATTTAAGTTCTTATTCTTTTTTTAGTTGATGTATTTTAATTATAATTTTATTTTTAAAATTAAAATCTCCAAAATTTTGATTTCTAAAATGTAATATTTTTTTAATTTAATGTTGGTTTATTTATTTTCAAATTTAAATTAAATCGAAAAAAATAAATTTAATTTTCATTTTTGTTTATTTTAAATTTTAAATTTAAATTATGAAATTTAATTGATAACAAATTTTTGGAAAGAAATCAAAAATAAATAAAATTAGAAACTAAATACAAGATACCCAAAATCGGGAGACTCCCACTATGGCAATTTTACAAATCTCTCTAAAAAATGTGGACCTGTCTAAAAAGTTTCAAAAAATTATAAAATTGTCACCTATAGACCCGTTTTGTGAGCCTCCCATTGAAGGTGCTCTTACTCCATCCTTTCACTATAAATGTTCACTCTTTAATCATACACAATATATAATGAGTATAGTTTATGTATTTATGGAAGAGTGGATAAAATAGAGTTTAAGTGTAATGAATATAAAAAAAAAATTAAATTACAAATTTTAAATATAAAGAATTTTCATGAGAATATGATAGAAAATAAAAAAATTTGTGAAAGTATATTAATTAGTTTCATATTGGCTTAACAATGAATATTCAATAAACCTGTCTTAGCTAGCTAGTGACGTTCATAAAATTCTATTAAGAAAACTTACAAGTGAAAAGAAAAATATTCATCCCTATAATGACATAGTTTATTTGTCGAGATCCGTTTTTCAAGTTATGTGACTAAATCATGAAAATATCCATCTGATAGGATATAGCCCAGCAGCTAGGCCCAAAAGCCCAGAAGCCCAGTTACTGCGGCCCACTTGTTGTAAACCGCCTATGTTATCTATAAATAGCTAGATTAAACACGCATTCTGTAATTGTTATTTTCAAGTCATAAATATATCAGCTCTCCTCTCCGTGGACGTAGACTTCATTAAAAGTCGAACCACGTAAATCCCGTGTTATTACTTTCTGCACCTCGTATAATCTCACCTCGAAAATTAAGATCGATCACTGGCGCCGTCTGTGGGAAACGATATAAATTTTGTGAGTTCGATCCAGATTTCTGAAGTAAAAATACGATGGTCGGAGAAGTGCCGAAGTGCCAAACTCCTGACGAAGTCACCTCGTCACCTGGGCACAGCAGCCCAGAGGTCACCTCGTCACCTCGGCAGGTCACCTCGGCAGGTCACCTCGTCACCTCGGCACAGCAGCCCAGAGGTCACCTCGGCAGGTCACCTCGTCACCTCGGCACAGCAGCCCAGAGGTCACCTCGTCACCTCGGC
>JAPKLX010000046.1:947267-1045520 GCA_026898415.1 Leonotis leonurus
CACCTCGGCAGGTCACCTCGTCACCTCGGCAGGTCACCTCGTCACCTCGGCAGGTCACTTCGGCAGGTCACTTCGTCACCTCGGCACAACAGCCAGAGGTCACCTCGTCACTTAGGCTTTAACTTCGTCCTTAGACGAAGTAGCCACATCAAAGCCAAAACTTCGTCCTTAGACGAAGTGGCTGTTTTAAAGCCCAAACTTCGTCCTTAGACGAAGTGGCTACATCAAAGCCAAAACTTCGTCCTTAGACGGAAGTGGCAAAGCCAAAACTTCGTCCTTAGACGAAGTGGCTGTTTAAAAGCCCCAACTTCGTCCTTAGACGAAGTGGCAAAGCCAAAACTTCGTCCTTAGACGAAGTGGCTACTTAGGCTTTAACTTCGTCCTTAGACGAAGTAGCCACTTGACAGCCTTAAACTTCGTCCTTAGACGAAGTGGCTACTCGTACTTCGACCTCGTCTGCAGAAAGAAGCTCGGCAATCACATCGACCTCGTCAAGATCTTCACCTCGTCGATGATCTTCTTTTGGGGGGGGATGTGATAGGATAGAGCCCAGCAGCTAGGCCCAAAAGCCCAGAAGCCCAGTTACTGCGGCCCACTTGTTGTAAACCGCCTATGTTATCTATAAATAGCTAGATTAGACACGCATTCTGTAATTGCTATTTTCAAGTCATAAATATATCAGCTCTCCTCTCCGTGGACGTAGACTTCATTAAAAGTCTAACCACGTAAATCCCGTGTTATTACTTTCTGCACCTCGTATAATCTCACCTCGAAAATTAAGATCGATCACCATCCACTTCCATTCCAAACATTCTCTTCCACAAACTATTTTCTTTTTAAAACCAAACATTACTACTAACACATAATGAAACTCCAAGCTTCTTTTTTTCTATATAAATTTGGAGTTACTTGTGACAATCAATTCATCCTTTGAAGAAGTTAAATAAACCTTTACTTTGAAATCCTCAAGGCTAAAACATTAAAATAAAGCAAGAAAGAGAGCTAAAGCGTAACCATTAAACTATGAACACGTAAAGATGCATGTGTTTCCTACGCAAAAGAAGAATTGAATATACTTATTAAAGGCTCTGTGTCAGTATCACTGCATCAAATGAAAAGTGAGTGGTGAGTGTGCTATTAACTTTTAGTAAGATCATTAGGCTTTTGGTTCTAATTAATCTAATGCATGTGCTGATTTAATAGTGTTTTTTTGTGTTCACTTTTCACTCAAGAAAGTTACAGAAACATAATGTTTGGTGGTGACACACTAGTTTCCTTAAATCGCCAAACATCTTACAAAAGTTGCAAGTATATGCGAAGTGACAGCAATTTCAGCCACGACTAAATTAAAATCAAATCATAGATGGATTTAGTAAAAGCTTCTTTCTTCGGAAGACAGACTTAGGGACATTAAAAATAAAATTTAAAAATTAGGGACATTAAAAATAAAATTTAAAAATTAGGGACATTAAAAATAAAATTTAAAAATTAAAATACTCACTTCGTTAAAACTACATGCAAGATATACTCAATCTTTTAAACACATGTTTGAAATGCTTGAATTGATCTAAAAATATTTGAATTGGTCTGAAAATATGGAGTTCGTGGGTAGGAAAGACGCTGCGGAGCGGAGGCGCGCGGCTACGCCGTTGTTCCCTGCGCTGGCCATTGCGCCGATGCTCGCCCTGGTTCTCGCGCCGTGCTTGCGCCTCGGTGGTTGCGTCTAATTAATTTAATTTACTTAATTATTTGATTGAAATTAATTTGATGTTTATTATATGTTATATTATTTATTTATAGACCATTCTTATATTATTTATTTAATTATATGTTTATAGAATAATTATGAATTCTTTGATAGACGAATTGTTATATTATTTATTTAATTTGATGTTTATTATGTGTTATTGGTTTGTCAATAGTTACTATGTTATTGATAATATTGTTGTATAAGATAATTATTTAAGTGCATAAATATAAATATATAAATAAATGTTGATAGTTCTTTGATATTCTTTTGTTGTTTTTAATAGGTATCTATTATGTATAGAAGACTTAACTCACTAAATAAAACCGTATCAGTGAGCACCTATTATAAGATCAATACAATCAAGAAGATTAAGAGTACACTTATGTCAATAGGTGGTGATGAATTAGTTCAAAGATTTATAGGGGGTCCTTTTCGACATTTGATTTCATGGAATCCGGGTCAAATGTCGGGATAGACGTTTCATGGTATTATATCCCGAGTAATTAGTGAACCAAATGGATTATGGTTTCATATATGCAGGAAAAATATAGAGTTCACTTATCAGGATTATGCTCTTATTACTGGATTGAGATTTGGGTCATCTGATTTTGATACTTCCATATCATACGATCTGAGTGGTGTTCATGTATATATGTCATTCTGTAATGGTGTGCATCTAAGGGGTGATTTATTACTTAGACAATTTTCAAATACAAAACACCCCATTCGATGGCGATGGATACATCCATGTCACTAATATTTTAATGGCTTATATTGTTCTGTTTGGATTGGACACAACGAAGTATATTCCGTCTTGGATGTGGATTTTGGTTGATGATTTGGAGGCATGGAGTGCATTTTCATGGGGCGCATTCACTTATAAAATCCTTACAAACTACGTATCCAAAACACAAGATACGCTCTTTTATCATTTCTATGGACCTTCATGGATTTTAATGATTTGTGGCCTCGAGGTGGTTTCTTCTTTGGGAAACATAACTGAGAGATTATCGAGGATGAGATCCTATCCAAGATGTTTGAGATGGACTTTCAAGTCAAAACCACTTTGTTCATAAGGTTTTAAGAGTATCGATGAAATATTTGAGCAAGAGGTAATATTACAATCAATTATTTGTTTTTAATCAATTAATGTTTTTTTATATTATTTAACTTAATATTAATCTTTTTGAAATAATTTTAGGGTGTGGAAATCCACAACATATATCCTGAAGAGACGGAACTCACCTTGTCATATTGGAGATCATTAGATTGCGAGCACCCTCTTGGTGTTATATACGTACCTCTGACCGCTCTGGTGACAAGAGGTGAACAAGTTTCATCACATCAAGTAAATGTACATCATGGGAGGAGGAGCACGAGTCGCACTGAGGCACAAAAGGTGCATGATACAGATGTTTTTGATCATAGACAGTAACCTCGTCGACGCCGTGATATTAAGAAGAGGCCTAGAGCACCACCGACCATGCATCATCTAGTAGCAGTGAAGAGCGAAACTACACTTTAACCGACCGTGATCGTGCCCTTATGAACGAGATAGATAAAAAAAATACATGATTCTGAGACTCGAATTTTAACAAAGGTGAAGAAGTGGATCAATGATTTAGCTGATACATTTTCGGTGCTCTGGATCACAACACATTCCACCTGTCGTCAACACACGCCGACTTAGTCCGCCTATCTCTGAGCAACATCCTGCGCCACTTCACGGGACATTCGTACATGTATAATATATATATACTGAGTGTATAGGGGGGGAGGGGGGGAATACACCAGTTTAAAACTTTTCATATTAAAGCAAGTTTTCAGTGAAAGTTCAAATCTGAAGGGAGGTAGCTTCAGTAGAGTGTTTACCTTTAGATAGCAATCCTTCAGTCTACACTTAGTGTTTGACTGATGGACTAATATCTTTAGTATACGTGCGGAAGTGGTGGTTTAAAAGCTTACTCATTGATTAGAAAACTTAATGTTATAGTTTCAGTTTACACTTAATCAGTATTCAATTTATGCAATAGAGTTAGAGAATAATGACTGAAAGTAAATAGAGAAGACACAAGAGTTGGTTTGCGTGGTCCGGAGATAAAAAACTCATACGTCCACGTGTCTCGATGTGAGTCGAGGGTTTCCAAATAATTGGAGAGGTGTCTTACAGTGATCAACCTTGAAGGTTAGATAAACAGTGGTGTCTAATCACTTGTAGCTTTGAACTAAATCTAAGCTAGATCTATTCTTCGGTCACAGAGTAATATCGCTAAGAACGCACTATTTTCTTCCCTTGAACTCTGATAGTGTAGATATTTTTAGCGCGATGATTATCAATGTTTCTTCTTTCAATCATTTTGGCATCGAACGTGTCCTTAATCTTCTGAAGCTTCTCCCTTGCTTCAGGAGGAATCTGAATCTGAATTAGAGGAGTAGCATCAACATTTTCAGATCCAGGGCTCATCTCATCAACATAGATGTCCTCTTCATTAAGTTCTTCCTCTTCAGTAATGGATGACATAACATCATTTCCTTTGGGCATGGAGGAAGGTTGTTCAGTAGAAAGAACTACAATTTTGACTGAAGTGGGAGACTTAGTGGCAGCATCATGAGATACAAGTTCCCAGGGAACTTCTTTGAAACTCGAAGTGGGAATAATCACTTTGTCAATAGCAACAGCAGCAATAATAGATTCAGTGCCATCAAAATTTGTACCCACTTCATTGTTTGGTTTACTTTGGGATTCAGAGGGCTTCTCAGTTTGAGGAGGTGGAGAAGGAGGAGGTTCAGTGGCATCAACATCAGTGGCTGGCTCATCAGATTGAGCACCAGAAGGCATGGACCTGAGTTTCCATCCTTGTCATTATTATTTCCTTCATCTTCTTGACCTTCAGTATAAGACAACTCAATTTCAGGAGATTCTTCCTTGTCTTCTTCATCAACTATCATATCCTCATCTCCCTAGATGTTTTCAGGGGCGCGAGGAATGCACATCTCTTCCCCCTTTTTGGCAGCATCAAGGGAGGAAGAAAGATACTGATCGGCATACCAATAAAGAGCATGAATGTTGGGAAATTCAATGCCCATTGAATTGCTTGTGGAGATGTTATTGCAGAAGTTTTCAATATGAGAAATGCGAGCTCTGCAGTGTGCAATGGCAACATCCACACGATTATGATGATCAGTAGTGGCAAGAGACATGCCAGATACGTTCTCTGCGCGGGTAGAAGAGAGGGTGACATTAAGGCTGGCAGCATCAGCGGCAAGTTTAGCCTTTTCAGCCATGGCAAGAGCTGAATCTGAAGTTTGATGTACTTTCTCAAGGCATTTCCTGATGCGAGAAATAGATTTCCCTTGAGAATTTGAATCAGCAAAGACTTTGTCAACATCAATGCGTAGGGTGGAATTGTCCTTGACAGCAACATCAACATCAGTTCTGAGGATGGCGGCTTTAGAACGATTATTGTTGCAAGAAAGCACAATGTTTTTTTATCTTGTCAGCAGAGGGAACCTTATAATGTTCCAAGTGAGTAGGAAAAGTGGATCTCATCTCCTTCTTAACGAATTCCTGAATATCAGCATACTGGGCCTCAAGGTGAGAACCTTATATGCTTCAGGCTTGGTGAGTTCAATCGTTCTCTATATTTTTTCATACTCTTCCACCTTGTAAGTGTACGCAGCTCTGAGATGCAATCCATCAATCACTTTACCAAAACGTTTTATCTTACCACTCAAGTGATAATAGCAAAGTCCATGAGATGCCTCTGGATATATTATACTTAATGCATTGGATATGGAAATGATCGCATCAGATACGATCAATGTGTTCGGCGTGCAACCATATGCTCTCCTCAATCGTGTGAAGAACCAAGTCCATGATTCGTCATTCTCGATAGGTCCAATTCCATAGGCTAGTGGGTAAACTTGCTCGTCATCATCCTTTGTCACTACTACAAATAAAATTCCACTATTTTTGCCCTTGAGGTGAGTACCATCAACTACTATCATAGGTCTCATACAATATGCAAAAGCTGCTCTACATGCTCCAAGTGCAACGAATTAATGCCGAAATTTCCCGTTTTCTCCCACATCTAGATCAGTGATGGTCCCTGGATTATCCTCCTCAAGCATATAGAGATAACTTGGCAACATTTTGAAACTATTGTCATATCCATCGTATATCATCTCAAGAGCATAATTACGTGCTCTAAGTGCAACGTCAAAGTTGATTTGCACCCCAAAACTCCTTTTCATGTCTTCTTGAATCGGACTCGGAACTATAATTTCACAAGTTTCACGTATTTTCTTTGCATAATATGCAGCAATGACTTTGGAGTGTATCATCTTGGGGGGAACATGTTCAATTGAATACACACATGTGTGGTATTCAAAACCATGCACATACTAAACATCGTCGTGGAACGAAGCCCACATTTGGAAAGGACATTTCTTCGGATCAACACCACATACCCACACAAATCTTTTTCTATCTGATTGAATTACATCATGTTTTGCCTGTTTTTGATCTCGTTTCTCGTGTATAGTGAGTCGATAATATCTTGTCTTTGTTGTTCTATTTGATCCTTTGGTTGCCATGTTTTTTTATTTTAGGTAAAGATCGACAAACGGAGTTAATGAGACTCGAGAAGAGAAACGAGGGCAAAACGATACAAAAAAGGGCTAAGTAGCGCACGCCAGGGTAGCGATCGCTAGCACCTAGCGGCTGCTAGCTCGTTCAAGAAGGCCAAGGCAGAAAGCAAGGCTAGCAACCGCTAGCTCTCCTCGTTGTATCCCAAGTAGAACATGGGGCTAGCAACCGCTGGCCCTTGCGATCCTTTCAAGACGGAAACTTAGCGCTACCCCCTAGTGAAAGCTGGCCAGGCGAGAGTTCCCCTCATATATATAGTTGCTCACGTGATTTTCTTGTACAACTTATCATTCTAGGGTTTTGAACCAAAAGAGAAAACACAGTAGTTTATTCTAGTATTTCAAATTTATACCTTGTTCTTTATTTCTCGTTGTGGATTTGATCGTGATTCAATCCGGATACTATTTCTAGTGCATTATTTCCCGTTTAATTCGTGAGTTTTTATTGTTTTCTCATTTTGCTTATCGTTTTTACTTTCTTGTGGCTTCCTTCTTGATTAAATTTGAATTATTAATTTCTTATTCTATCATCCATGTTAATCAATCAATCGAAGCATGTCAAGATTAATTTTCTTTAATTTCTCGTTCTTAGAATTAGAATTTGATCGCTTTCTTAATTCTCGCCTAGATAATTCGTTTTCTCATTCCATTAAATTCATGTGCTTAGGTAATTAATTAATTTAGATTAATAATCATTCGAACCCCAATTCCTTTAATTATTTTTTGTCAAATAACGTAGATGAAGTCATGTTTAGCATTCCTTGAGAATATGACTTGGGTTAACTTATTAATCTATAATGACCTCGTTTTCTTGCGAGTAACTTAATTAAAATAAGTTGAAACAATCGTCGTGGAACGAAGCCTGCATTTGGAAATGACATTTCTTCGGATCAACACCACGTACCCGCACAAGCCTTTTTCTACCCGATTGAATTACATCATATTTTACTTTTTTCTCTAGATGCCACAACCCAAAAGCAATATTAATATCTTATTTGCTATCAAAGTAGGATCACATTCCCAATGCTTTCATCTCTGGAGCCTCTTCACGTGACACAAGTACTTCTATAGGACCCACTGAGATGACTAGAACTAATGAATTAGGTAGTGATTGATTAACCATTATGTCATCTTCCGTGTTCATGTTTTAATCTTCATTCGGATAACTGAGTTCCAATAGTGTATGAATCTCTCCTTTATTACGAATCCATGTAACTAAATCAGCTAATGTGGCGTGTTCGGTGGTATTTTGGTGCTCTTCTTCAGATAATTCTTCTGATGATGATTTTGTTGCCACTTCCTCGATATAGTCTTCATCATCATTGTTTGAGTTTTCTTCATCATTAAGCTCATTAGAGCATGGAGGCATGTTTAGGTCCGGAACTTGAGAATCACCGAGATAGAGGTCACCCGACTATCTAGAGGAAACTATTATCCTTCCGATTTCATCTAAAGGATCTTGCCAATCATTTCTCAATGATCCAAATCCGAAAGATGACGTCTCGATATGATCAAATGAATTCATGTATGAAGATTCTCCATCATTTAGAATGACATACACAAATGGATTGTGTTGTGTCATGCATAAATGCTCCAATTCATGATCACTACATAATTGACTTAATAAATGTACATCTACTTGACCAAGACAATTAGTAGATGTAATAAGATCTCAATTCTGAATTTAGTACTAATATCTGATTGATCTTAATTCTCAAATTACTAATGGAAGCATATGAGGTGCAATAAATATAGATTCTTCTTACCTACCAATATATTGACAATCTGAAAAAGATCATTCATATTTGAGCATAATATGTATCATCTGAAAAAAATTAAAAAAATTATTTAAATAATAGAATGTAACCAATAATAAAATCACAATACTATATTGCTTCAATTTAAGAGCAATCAAATAATTGGCATAATGTGGTCAATTTGGATCAAGTTTCTATATCCTAATTATTATAAATCAATTTTCTTCTTACCAAAATAATCCAAAAGGATTGAATTATTGCAAGATGACTAGATCTACACAAAGAAATCATAATCTACTAAAAACATGAGTTTATTGAGATTGCTAGCATTTCCCTATAATGTAACTGTTGAAAATATATGTGGAATATTTGGGAAGAATAAAATAAATAATAATCTGGGAATAATAAAATGAAGATTACAGTAGTAAAAGATCTATTCTATTACAGGATAATAGAATGAAATAATAAAATAAAGAAGAGCCGAGTCGAGGAAAGATCCTCTTTCCGCAAGACAATATTACGCCCCGGTAGTGCTCTCGGTAAGGCGTAGATGTCTCCAAAGATAAAACGGCTTTACGTCTCCTTGATAGCAGCACCGCAAAATCAACGAGCTCCGGCGAACTGGAAAAATGGTTGAGGACAAAGCTTCTTCTAAATGCTTGAAGAAGATGAATGCAGCAAGATGCTTGTTTGAGAGTTGTATGCGTGTATGATATGTTGTGTATCTCTCAAGAAGAGAAGAACACTAATCTATATAGGTCACACCCACTCAAGAGGAGTTATAGGAATTAATTACAATTAAATTCCATTCATGACAATTGATTCAAATCAAGTCAATGGACGTTACAGGAGTTACACACATTAGTGGTAATTAATTATAATTAAATCATCTAATTTGGACATACATATGTCCACATTCATCACATCACAGATCGATCACCAGATCGATCTCACAAAACTTGGACCAGAAAGTGGACCAGAAAGTTGGACCAGAAAGTGGACCAGAAAGTGGACCAGAAAGCTGACCAGAAAGTTGACCAGAAAGTTCTGCTGAACCAGAACCCCATCTGCTGGACCAGAACCAGAACCAGAAAGTTCTACTGGACCAGAACCTTCTGCTGAACCAGAAGGCTGGACCAGAAAGTTCTGCTGGACCTGAACCTTCTGCTGTACCAGAAGGCTGGACCAGAAGGCTGAACCAGAAACTGGACCAGAAGGCTGGACCAGAAAGTTCTGCTGAACCAGAAGGCTGGACCAGAAGGTTCTGCTGGACCTGAACCTTCTGCTGGACCAGAAACTCCAGAACCAGAACGTCTGCTGAACCAGAACGTGGACCAGAACGCTGGACCAGAAACGCTGGGCCAGAAAGTCTGCAAAAATAAGCCCAGGACAGCAGACCGGCACGCACCAGAAGGTGGCACATGTGGTCCTTGACCCAACTTGTCAAACCATAAGGTTTCTTCTCTCCTTATATACATGATGAATGTTGGTTTCATAACCAATGTGGGACAAGAGTTTCTCTTCACTCTTAGTTCCCAAACACATAACTCCATGCTTCAAGTGACTAACTTTAAACCTTTATTTCTCACTCACCGGGAATCGGTTTAGAGAAAATAAATATACTACGATCATCTACTCGAAACGTAGATCGACCCTATGACATTTAATTTCCTTAGAATTAAATGTCTCGTCACTTAAAATTTAGTCAAAGAATATTGACCACAACAAATATATAACAAGTATATATTTATTCTATAAAATAAATATGTATATTTATTTTATAAAGCACGATTCCTACAGTAACACCATAATTCCTTCTTGTACAAAATGTTCTAATTTACATAAAAAAAGGAGTGCACTATTTATTGTCGTGTATATAAATGAGGAAAGATTCAATTATAATATACAGTATTCAATTTGATTAAAATAATATGCATCACAATATTAAATCTAGTAATGTAAATGATGACAATATTAAAAAATTATGAATATTATTTTACAAATTACCTTTTCTTCACTTTCCTCCTCCTTTTTCTTCTCGGTCAATAGCCTCTTCTCCCTCCTTTCTGAAAATTATTCCAAACAAGTAGATCTTCTACTAGAAATGCACCTTCTTTCTGAAAATTTTGAAAATATATGTAAATGTAATTAAGAGTATATTCACAAATGATATGGGCAAATGGGCAATTACCGTTTCTTCTCTTTTCTTCTTGTTGTTGTCTCTTATATTCTAAAACTTTCTCTCAAATTCTTGAATTTTTTGAAGAAAATTTTTAAAGTGGAGAGAGTGAGAGTTGCAAAATAAAATTTTGATAATTGATAAGAAGAAGATAAAGGTTGTTAGAGATATATTAAATGAAGAATATTACATTAAATGAGATTAGATAGAAACAATTAATATACGTAAATTGCGCCTTATATGTAATGTTTGCGCCTTATATGTGATGTTTGCACTATGTTTGCGCTAACATTGCCAACACCAAATTTGCATTCTATCTTGCACTTGTGTTTGCACCTATATTATGATGTTTGCGCCAACATTGCGCCGGCCAAGCTTGCATTTGTGTTTGCACTTACATTGTAGAAGGGTAAATTATGATATTCATACATAATATGATTATTTGTTACATGTCTTTTAACATTTAAGCATTTCTTACATGTATCTTTTGGAATACGAGTATTTTTACCTATTGTCAGTTAAATTAAATTATAAAGTAATATTGTACATGATTTGAATCCGACACCTATTATTTCAGATATAAACTTCATACCATTAAACTAACACACATGATTCATCTTAAAAGAAAAACTAAACTAATTTTAGGGCATCATATAATTTGTGATCCACAGACAAGGCGATAGCTTCTCTCTCAAGGCAGAGAACAACTCTCGAATCACCACACTTAGCCACTTATTACATGCGAGGTGCAAACTGTGGCAACGATGAGAGTCGGGCCAACAATGACTCTATATCAGATTTCTTCCTCTTGTTCAAATCTAACCTTCATTAGGATTTCTTTTTATGTGATTTCTCTAGTCAAACTAAGTTATCAAAAAATTGTGCATAACACTAAATAGGAAGCCACCGAATTCAATTACGCCTAACATGTGAAATACTCCCTCCGTTCCTTAATAAGTGTCTTATAAGAGAAAATTTTTTATCCCCTGACAAGTGTCCCATTTCAAAATTTAACAGTAAAATATTACTTACTAAAGTTCCTATTTTACCCTTTTACTCATTTGAATATTTTTACTTTTTATGTTTTTAATGTAATGATTATGGGCAAATAGTGTAATTTAATTTGTTATCTTGATATTTAAAATTTAATGGTTGGGGACACTTATTGAAGGACGGAGGGAATATATGCTTAAGAATAAGAGACATTAAATTGATGCTTAAGAATCAGAGATATTACTTGTATTTTTGGTTGCCATTCAATGTCAAAATCAACTCACGCAAACCATTCGATTTTTAGAATATTATTAGCGGGTGGTGGGTAAATAGATATCCAATATGTGGTGTGGGTGGCGAGTTTGCGGCTATCCATCGTAGGGGTGTGCATCGGTCGATCGAATTTTCTTGAACCGAAAACTGAACTGAACTTGAAAAATCTAAACCTCCGACCGCTCAAATAATCTAAACCGAACCAAAAACCGACAAACCAAAACTGATCAGTTTCGGTTTGATTCGGTTCAAAATAAACTATTATTAGTATTTTTTTATTTTTAAAAATTTTAAATAATTTATAGAATCCATCTTTAAAAAAACTGTATTTTTAAGTTTTTATTTTATAAATCTAAAATATATTATATAATTATATATACTTCTACCATAATATAAATATCATTATTTAATATTTATATTAAATATATATTTATTACTTTTATTAATATATTTCGGTCGGTTTGGTTACCGACCGAATCAAAAAATGAAAACCGCAAATCGAATCGAAACCTATCGGTTCTAGAATTTAAAAATTGAATCGCAAACCGAATAAAATAAAAATCGAAACAAAACGACCAAAACCTATCGGTTCGGTCGGTTTTCTTAGTTCAGTTCGGTTCTTGCACACCCCTAATCCATGGGGTTGTGGATGCTCGTCGGGTGGCTGATTTGAGTGAATTTTATACTCATGGCGGATGGTGGATCAAGTAACGAGTACGACTTTGTCTCGTGGGTACATGTATGGATACCCGCAGTTAGACATGCTCCCGATTCAAGGACCGGCGGTTCCGGGCCTCGAACCTCCGGTCCCCGATTCCCAAACCATTAATGAACCGTAACCGGCCCAGCAGGCATGCTTTCCGGTTCCGGTCCGGGCCTGCAAACCGGCGGTTCGGACCGGTTTTAACCGTTGGTTTTCAACACTTTTTCCTTTTTTTTTTAATACTTGTAATTTTAATTTTTGGGTACACTTTTTTGTAAATATATATTGTAATATACATGTATTAATGCAATATAAACACAAACAAATTAAGTATTCCTTGAAATTGCATTAATAATGTTGAAATTTACAAATTTACAATCTAAAAAAATAAAAATTCATTGATTGAAATTGAAAATTACAATTAACTTGAGGAATGAATACTTCATTCTTCATACTTATAGTTTACAACTTTACATAGTAGAAGAAAAAAAATATAATAATAAGGACTTGAGCTCAATTTTATGATTAAAATCGAGTTGTCTACGTATCCTCGTAGAGGAATCAAAGTCCACGTAGTTCTCTTACCTTAATGTCGTGGCATTCTAACTTTCGCCCGCCCCCGATGCATCCAACTCGGTGAAGAGTTCATTTGGGCTCTCGTCTCCATCATCATCCCAATTATTTTCTTGTTCTCTAAGGTCGGCCCTCGACCAATCATCAAGCAACATAGTAGCTTCAATGTTTCTTGGCTTCATGTTTGATCTCCTTTGGTCCAACACAAGGCCTCCAATGCTAAATACTTGCTCGACCGAGACGGTGGATGTCGGGACGGAAAACAACTCATTCACCATAAATGAGAGTATTGGGTACTCTGATCTCATTGACCACCACTTTAGCACATCGATTTGTGGAGCACTATCTTCAACACCAAAAATATGTCAAGAACCCAAATACATATCCAATTCACTATTTCTTTGACCTATAGGTATACTATGTGATCTATCTTGATACATGTTACTTAATTGTTGAACTAAGGGATTTAATGAATTTAAATCAAGTGGTATGTATGAAGAGGTATTAGTACTATATCTAGGAGGTTCATTTATGTTAAGATTATGACCATGAAGCATCCTATATTCGGCGAAAAGAGATCTTAATGTTCTTTCTAAATCATCTTTTACTTGGCTTACATTAGGAAGATCAAAGTGAATATCTTCTCCATCAATTTGAATATTTAAAAAATCCATTTGTCTAAAAGCTCCATAATAAATATCTAACATTTGACAAACACCATCATATTTCCATTTAGGATCTAAGTACTTAGCTACTAAGAAAACATCGGGAATGTAGGTAAAATATTTAAGCCATTTTTGAACCATAAAATAAATCACACCTTGCAAGTTTGTTTGAGCAAAACAAGTTTTAAAACTAAGAGCAATATACATGCAATGTTCTAAAACACGAACGGAAGTACAATAATAGACACCCGATAATTGTTTAGTAGCAATGTTAAACACCTTCAATAAACCATATAAATCCATGCATTGGTCCCAATGAGAAGACAATAAAGTTAATTGAGTTGTTACAAATTCTTTCCTAAAAAAATCACATAAATGTTCTTTATACTCTAAAGTACTATTAAGCATGTCATAAGTTGAATTTCATCTATGTGATACATCTCTAACAAAACCCCTATGTTGAATAGATTTTTGTCTATAATATTTTTGCCATTTCTTTGCTAAAGATATATTTTTTCCCAACATGTTCACGGCTTTTCTAATCGGTAAAATTGTATCATTAAAAATTTCAAGTGCATCTTGAACACATAAATTTAGAATATGACATATGCATCTACTATGAAAATATTTACCGACAAAATTGGGTTCACATGCTTCTATAAGTTGAGGAATACTAGCGGTGTTAGCCGATACATTATCAAAACCAACCGAAAACACTTTATTAATCAAATAAAACTCATTTAGAACGGTAACAATTATTAAAGCAATATTACTAGCCGTGTGTGGCTCATCAAACTCCCTAAATGCAATCAAACGTTTTTGTAACATCCATTTAGCATCAATCCAATTACAAGTAATTCCCATATAATTATTCTTATGATAAGCATCGGTCCAAATATCGGCACAAATAGAAACTTTGTGATCTAAATTAGTAAAATATTTCATTAAGTGAACTTTTTTATCAAAAGTTTGTCTCCTAATTCACCTAAGCATGTTAGTTCTACCAATTTTTTTAGCTTGAGGAGCAAATGCAGATTGGACAGTTATTTCATATGTTTTTTATCGGCAAAATAGAAAGGTCTTTTTTCCATAGCACAATACCTAGCCATAATATCTTCGGCATTGTTTTGATCATATTTAAATAAAGAAGACGTACCCGTCGTTGTCGAATGTGTTGTTGCTCCACGAATTTGAGTTTGAGTTGATGCCATCCCGTATTCTCCCGGATGATAGTTCTCCATGTGGCACTTCAAAGTACCGTAGCCTCCTCCGTGATTCCACTTATAACTAGAAGTGCAATAGTTGCAATACGCCGTGTATTTCATTTTGCCATCATCCTTTTCGCCTTCGGTTAAGGTTCTACGGACTTTCTTGAAATGCACCGTGAAGATATCCGAGTGTAGAGTTCGTGTGCTTGGTGGTGGTGGTGCTTGGACTTCTTCCTCCTCTTCTTCTTCTTCATCTTCTTCGTCGTCTCCAACGTTGGATGCTCGATTAACCTCCTCGGAGAACATTTGTGATTCTATTCTATGAATTTTGGCCTCGTATGCTCGTTGCTCTTGTGTTTCGAGCTCCTCGACATATTTTCTAGAGATTTCTTCCGCCACCAAAGCTCGAGCTTGTTTCGATCCGACTCGAGCTCTTCCTCCTCTTGTGTTTTGAGTACGTGTATCGTCGCCTTGGTTTGCGGCGGTGGCCTTCTCCTTTCCCTTGTCGGCACGAGATGAAAACATGATGATAATGGAGAGTGAGTGTGAAGATTGAGATATTGAAATTGAGAGAGTGGAGTGTAAATGGAGAGATGAAGTGGAGATGGGGTGTAGAATATAGATGGAGATTGAGATAATGAGATTAAGATTGAGATTGAGAGCTTGAGTTGAGAATTGAGAGTGGAGATGGAGTGTGATAATGATGATAAATTTATAAGAAAAGGGGAAGAGAAGAAGGTGGAAGGAAAGCAAAAAAAAAAGAAGAGGAACGACTCTTTTTTTTAGCCGTTAGGCACTGCCTCTGCCCAATCTTCTCCCACCCGTTTGAACTGGCTGAACCGGCGGGCCTAAACGGTAACATGGAACCGGCGGTTCAAGGGGAGGCCCGGCGGGCCTGAACCGCCAGTTACGGTTCGCTACATGCTTGAACCGTAACCGGCCCGGCTTCACACGGTTCCGTCCGGACCCTGAACCGTTGACTCCCGGGCCGGTTCCGGTCTAGGCCCGGGAGAATAGGCATGTGTACCCGCAGTACCCGATTGTCATGACATAAACTACAAAGTTAACAAAAAAATTTATATTAATTCGGGCCTGCGCCTTGCGCTACTATGCCCGGTTCTGTGAAATTAGAGTTGCTGGGAAGAAAAACGTTTCCAAGATTTCAGTGTGAGTAAGCTCTAAACTTTGGATCTTTTTCTCAAGATTGTCGCATGGAGTTGAAAAAGGAACAAGCCCATGTTTGCTGTTTTCATTTTCTTGGTCGAAATGTTAAGAAATCCATTTTTGTTTCTATAATAAGAAGGAAGCGAGTGTGGGTTGAGTAGGAGAGGTTTCGTATTTAAAGGCATCGTTGCTCTTAGAACTTCAGTAATGGCTTCAACCGTTGCTGCAGAACCCACAAATCTCAAAGGCAAAGATTGATTTTTTTACTTTTTCCATTGAATTTTGATTATCTACTACAGTACTAATATAGATTTTAGATTTGATAAAGGCTTATGTCAATTGAAACTCTGACTATTTCGAGGAAGATACATATCTCTATGCTTTGTGATTATCACTCGGATAGTGCTCAGACCAAGTGCATTTTCTAATGTAATGGCCTGTATTAATTTCTTGATTAAGCACAACATACCTGAATTGGCTAAAAATTATAAGGTCTAATGCGGGTAGATTTGCTAGGATTTGGATGGGAGCCAGAAGGCGCTTATTCAGTATGTTGATTTAGTTTGGAGAGATGAAGTTGTTGATTTTGTGAAGGAGTTAGTTAAAGAGCCTGCAGTTGTAGTTGGTAACAGGCAAGTACTAATGCTGTTATGTTTACTCTTATATATACTAGCTGTACATCATGAAATTCCAATGCTTTTATTAACTGTATTACTTGAATCTAAACAGTATATATGCTGAACTTTACATTACATGTGATGTTTTCTGTATGGACGGACGCTACTATGCATCCACTTCTTTGAATTCCTTTGCACTTTCTAATGCTCACAAGTTACGGAACTAATTCAATGATGCTGTGTTAAGTCATTTAAAATGTACCTTCCCGACTTCCTCTTTTCCCGCTGTTTGCATTTTGCATCTGTCTGCCGTTGTATGATGATTGACATTTCTTGTCGTTGTGGTCCATCATTTTGTATTTTTTGACTGACCTGTATGACCATTATGCAAATTGATAGCGAGTTAAAGACGCGCGAGATTTATTTCTTGAACAGTTACGAGAAGGTTTATGGTGGAAGCAATGGCTTGTACGCCTAATTGTTGTCTCAGTCTAGGAGGAATCACTGCTTTAATTTGATTGCAGAAGCATCATTGCAGGATCAAGTTAAGGGAGTCGTCTTACCAACAGCAGAGACTGAAGAAAACGTGGTGCAAAAGTTTCTTCTCAAGCCACTGAATTTTGTTCTTGGGTTTTCATTTTGGCAAGCCAAGCAACCAGCATGCATTGAGTCTGTCTTAAAAAGTGTCTGCTTGTAACAGAATTCTTTCTTCTTCAACAGGCTTATTTCCATTTCCTTTTCTCATCTTTGTGAAATTCCATTTTGCTTCTACACACATACAATCTATAAATGCAGAATGTGGATAACTATATGTCTTGATTTTGCTACTTCAATGGGCTTATTACACTCGTTCCTCTTCAAAGTCAAGTTGAATCAATTGATAGGGATCTCACAAATTTCTTGACATGTAAATGTCAAAATTTTAATCTTTGCTTAGTTACTCTCTCCCAAGTATCTGATTGCATTCTATAGCAAGGGCAGCTGATGATCCAAACACTGGTAAAGTACTCTCGTGCCCATTGCTCTTGGTGTGGGCCCTGCTAAAGCTCTCCGGATTAAGGAATTGTATCCAAGCATCACATATACAACAACATCTCTTCAAGCTCCTTAAACATTGTAAATTCTTTGTAGAGTTTGCATCAAACTCTTTGTAATTTTTTTAGATAAATAAATATATCCATTCCTCAACTTTTTTTCTTTTCTGGGCAAGACTTTTTTTCTTTCTTCCTTGATAATTTCCACAGAAAGGTGCGACGACGAGGCTGTTAGGTTACAGGTTTGGTAGATTATAAATATTAATAGTAACTTATAAAATTAATGACAGCCCTAATGAATTTTGACAATTATATTAATTAATTCTTGAAAGTTGAAAGTTGAAAGTGAAAATCCCTTTATCTTTATCATCATCAATCAACTCTCTAAGGCTAAGCATAAGAAATTATGACACCTTCCGCATGACGTCAACGTGTTATGAGAATGAGAGTAGTAAAACTTTGGTTGTGAAAGTTACAATTCACCATAAAATATAACGTTGTTTCATATCATATGGTAAATAGAGAGAGATGTACCGTGAAAATGTAAGTTCTTCTAGTGATTTTAAGCTTCTCAGTGTGTCTCAGTTGTATTCTAACCTCTTTTTACTTTTTGAATTCGAATTTCTATTCTTGTTAATTAATATTGTCAAACACTGGTATTGAAGAGAGCGATGGAGACGGGTTTATGTCTTTATGAATGAACGACCAAGAAAACTCATCACGAATCTTTCGTTTACAAATTTTGGACTATAAAATGAACGGTGCTCTTGCTCTACCTTTTGCGCTTCACACTCTTCTTTCTTTCTTGATAATGCTTTTTTTTTATATTCTTTTTTTTCTTTGTCATAATTATTCCACCAATTTGGTTTCTTATAACTACTAGACGTAAAAGATGATCATCGGGCGGATGTTAATAGAGTATATTCTATTCACAAACAATATGACGGATAGTTGTTGATAAATATTAAAAAGAAATTGTTGATTAAGATTTATTAATTATAACATAGTTTAATATTATTCAATACAAATTAATAAAGAAATAGAAATTATAATAACTTATATGATGGTATTACCGGACATTGTTACATTAAGATTAAAAGAATGGTAGATTAGTCATATACCAGACGTATCTAATTAACATGATGTTTCTTCAATATTTTTTGTTTATATTTGCTTGAGATATTCCCTATATCCTAATAATTTGGTCTTATTTGCTTTTGAAATTATATATAAATGAAATAATTCAATTGAGTAAGTGAGACTAAATGACTAATTTATTAGTAATAAAGTACTCATAAGGGAATTGCTGTCATATCGAGAATGATTTTACTAAACCAAATTAGTTTAGGAATAAAATATAAAAAGTCACTGTTTGGTAATAAATTACAGACATATATATTTCTGATACATTAATTGGAATATTCCAACGCCAATTCCTTTCTCTGACCAAGAAGAAGATCCTGATCTGATAGGATAATTAATTGAGCATCTTCTAATTGAATAATCTAAATTAAGACGCTATCTTCCCTAATTAATTAAGGCCATTATTATACAAAGAAAAAGAAAATAAATCTAAAGCAATATTAAAAATAAAAAAAATAGAAGCTCAAAACTAATGAAAGAATATTCTGGTGGGCGGGCCGAACCCGCCAACTACGTGGCACCATGTGATTGGTTTCTTTTCTCTAAAGCAAACTCCTTTTTCTCGAGACAAAGATAAAGTGCCTCGCCTTATTAACCGTACGATGTAGAGGAAGAACCTCCCATCAACGGCTCAGATTGAGCTGCATCAGACATTTGCCTGAAATAGTGCCACACCACTCTAGCTGCTCTAGCTGATTCTCTCTCTCATCACACACACACTCACAAACTCCTCAACTGGGAAAAATATTGCATTTCTCAAACTCAACCCCCTCTCTCTGTAAGTTCATCGCCCTATGCCATTTACGCAAAATTTATGCTTCTCTATCTTTTTCTTTTTTCCTTTGTTTTGTTGTAAAGTAATCATCTTGATTCTTGGAAAGCAATATGCATTTGTTCTTGGTTTTGAGAAAGTGGGGTGTGTGCTTACTAAGATTGAAGAGCTTCTTCCTTTAATCTTGTTAGATTTACGTTGTGAGATATTTTGTTTTCTCTAGTTTCAAAGTTGTGACCTTTTTTCTTCTTCTTGTGAACAAGGCTTTTTTGCAGTTCATTATAATGATGGTGACTATCTGTGTTTGCTGGATTTTAATTTTTGTTTGTGTTCCTTCACTTCTTCATCGTTGGTCCATTTTATTTCTTCAGCTTCTATCTCTTGTTATTATTTTTAGCGCATAATTAGCAAATTTAGAAATGATGTCGTCTTACTGCATGTTGATAGTGTTCTTTTCTCCTATTGGAGAATGATATATAAATGTTATCTGGTTCTAGTGATCTCAAGAGTATGATGTTTGGAGTAATTTAAAATTGAAAACACAAAGGAGAAGCAGTCAAATTCACAATGATGATCATGAGAGAAAGTAAAACTAGCTGATTTATTTTCACTTTTTATTTTTATTTTTGTAGAATATGGCAGAAAGGAGTAGTCAAGTTGGGACTCGTCGCGTTGCCCTCAATGAGAGGATACTTTCTTCTATGTCGAGGAGATCCGTTGCTGCTCACCCTTGGCACGACTTGGAAATTGGTTAGAGCTTCCATTCTCAGTTAATATTTTTCGATATTGTGGAGCTTATTGGAATATCATTTTGGCATTTTATAGATGATGCTTATCTTATGATGCATTAGAATGCACATCCTCTTGATTTTTCTCTATGGAGTCCCTTTTGATGCTTCTTGTTCTATAATATGCTGTCATTCCTTCTAGCGTCGTTATCTTGGTTGTTTTAGAGAGAGTTGTTTTCACATGCTTTTGATTCTGGTGTTGTGTATATGCAGGGCCAGGAGCACCAGCAGTATTCAATTGTGTGAGTGGTTTCTTCTCATTGTATACTTAGTCAGTTAATCTTAGTTCATATTATCTTGTGCAAGATTCGTATCAGAAGTCTATGCACATCATCACTTCAGGAAATGCATCAAATTCTTTGATACTTTTGCTACTGCTTTGTTTAAATCATTTTTCACAACCAGTCACCTAATACGATTTTTTGTTCGTTATATCTTGTAATGATGGTGCGTGTTTTAGTCATGACATATCAAAGGCTATTTAATTATCTCTATTTTGCACAAGTTTAACAGCTGATCAATCCATATAACTTGGCAGGTGATTGAAATTGGAAAAGGCAGCAAAGTAAAATACGAGCTTGACAAAACCAGTGGTCTAATCAAAGTGAGCACTTCCTTCCTGTTCCTATGCTTTAACGTGGGGAAAGAAACCAAGATTCGATCACAGAATGATAGAATAGCAACAACAAAGAAGGGAATTCAGTTACCATAATTTTAGTATTTCCAT
This sequence comes from Leonotis leonurus, assembly GCA_026898415.1. Taxonomy (NCBI): domain Eukaryota; kingdom Viridiplantae; phylum Streptophyta; class Magnoliopsida; order Lamiales; family Lamiaceae; genus Leonotis; species Leonotis leonurus. The sequence continues at coordinate 968,261 of JAPKLX010000046.1, forward strand.
TAGTTAGTTCCAATAATTAAGTACTTATGTTTAGTTGAATTAGTTAGGGCTTAGGGTTTTATTATTAGTATAAATAAGTCATTGCTGGAGTTTAGAAAGGAGAGATTGGAATTATTATTTGTTTCGGCTCCGGCTTGGGCAGAACTTCGGTTCTGAGGGCGTAACTTCGGTTACGAGTTCTTATTTTGGTTTTTATCCTTCAATAAAAGTTTCATTATTATTTTCGTAATCTTAACTCTATCAAATTGGTCCGACCATGCCGCCTACGAATTCCGAACGTATCGAGGCGGTAGAGAAGATTACGAAGGACTTACAAACAACCGTCGAAGGGCTCGGAGCGTCTATGAGCTCCGTCGAACACGCTCTTGCCGACCACACCTCCCACTTCGCGGCCATCATGGCCAAATTGGACAAGTTGGCCAGCAACCTTTCCACTCCGGGGCACGGCGACTCGTCGGACGCGCTCGGAGGAAACAAACCCTTGTCCGACGCCTCCTCCTCCACTGCTCTCCTTCCTCGCATGGATCTGCCCGGATTCGACGGTGCCGACCCCATCGCTTGGCTCGCCCAGGCGGAGCAATATTTTCTGGTGCATCAAACTCCGGTTGAACGACGCGTACAAACTGCTCTCATTGTCATGTCCGGCAAGGCTATGTTCTGGGCTCAGTGGCTGTTACGCCGCGCTTCGTCCATACAGTGGGCAGACTTCTCGCGCGAACTGATCGCTCGCTTCGGGGACAGCTCGGCCGTGAATGCTTACGAGGCGCTGCACCTTACTCGCCAAATAGGTTCGCTAGAGGATTACTTATCGCTATTCGAGGAACGTGTCGCCCAGCTTCCATCGCTTCCACCGGAACAGTATTTGGGTATCTTTCTGGGGGGTTTGCACCCTGATATTCGCGATCGCCTACCCGACTCGGAGTTAACGGACGTCTTCGCCGCCATTCGAGCAGCCCGACGAATAGCTCGGGCCACCAAACCACCCGATGACCTATCCCGTGCATCATTTGCTTCCAACCACACTTCACGTAGCACGACAACGTTCTCTCAGCCAATTCCCATGCCCGGACAGCCCTCGGACTCTACTTCAGTCCGTTCTCTGCAAGCTTCCGAAACCCGCAACTCCCGACGTCTCACCCCAGCACAACAGGCGGAGTATCGAGCCAAGGGTAAATGCTATCGTTGCGGAGGCCAGTACGGGCCCCTTCATAAGTGTCCGGCAGCAACATTGGCTGTCCTTCTCGAAGCCGACATTGACGACGACACGGGACAACTTACGGAGTTCCAAGGACCAAATCAGGAGTCCCGATTTCAGCCTTGCGGACAAGGCTGTTTCGCCGACGGGGGCAATTGATAGAATAGCAACAACAAAGAAGGGAATTCAGTTACCATAATTTTAGTATTTCCATTAGTTAGTTCCAATAATTAAGTACTTATGTTTAGTTGAATTAGTTAGGGCTTAGGGTTTTATTATTAGTATAAATAAGTCATTGCTGGAGTTTAGAAAGGAGAGATTGGAATTATTATTTGTTTCGGCTCCGGCTTGGGCAGAACTTCGGTTCTGAGGGCGTAACTTCGGTTACGAGTTCTTATTTTGGTTTTTATCCTTCAATAAAAGTTTCATTATTATTTTCGTAATCTTAACTCTATCACAGAACCGTAGCCGAATGAAAAATATAAACATTGCTTTAAATATATATCCAGCATGCATCCATAGGCCTGTTTGAACCTGTAAAATATTTAAAGCTTGTATTCTCTTCCCACAGTATATCAACAGCTAGTGATACGTTTCGTCTATTTTTCTTATTATTTATTTATGACCTGTATGCTCTACTTTCCGTCTTCTGGTTATAATTTTTACATTAAGGTTTCCTTCGTCTAGTGTCAATCTCTGCGTTCAAGAGCGTACCATGTTGAAACAACATAAAGTATAGAATACCAAGAAAGAGGTTCATATAGACTGTCCTTGCTGGAATTTAACTGAAACAACTGATAAATCTACAGGTGGATAGGGTTCTTTACTCATCCGTTGTGTATCCACATAACTATGGTTTCATTCCAAGAACCCTCTGCGAAGACAATGATCCCATTGATGTTTTGGTGCTGATGCAGGTTCTTTCCAATTAACCTGTTCTTCATTTATGATTCTTCAAAACTAGTTCTATGATCTGCTCGATTCTACATATCTGTCTCTTCCTTCTTGCGCAGGAACCTATTCTTCCCGGTACTTACCTCCGTGCTCGTGCCATTGGGTTGATGCCAATGATAGATCAGGGCGAGAGGGATGACAAAATTATTGCAGTATGCGCTGATGACCCCGAGTTCCGCCATTATCAGGACATAAACGCCCTCCCACCTCACCGTCTTGCTGAAATTCGCCGCTTCTTTGAGGACTGTATCCTTTTCCAAAATCACTAACTACTCTTTATACTCTTGCGAAATTAAGATTCTTGTTTGGTTGTAGTTCCTTGACTTGAATTGAACAGATAAAAAGAATGAGAACAAGACAGTTGCAGTAGAAGACTTCCTCCCTGCTGAAGCTGCTGTTGATGCTATCAAATACTCAATGTGAGTACTAATCCAACTCCCATTTCAGTTACACATAATTTTCCTTACATTAGAATGCGACATCAATTATATACTCCCTCCGACCCATCAATCTTAGGTCTTGGCACATTTTTTATTCAATTGAGTCTATTATAATAATAAAGTGTGTCAAGATAGATAAGACAGTTGGAGTACTAGATAATTTAACATCGGAAATCAAGAGTATCACTTCATTTGGCTTTCGTTGCTGTGATTGGTTGCAGGGACCTTTACGCCTCCTACATCGTAGAGAACTTGAGGCAGTAACTGTCGAATGGATTGAACAACTTCGAGCTCGTAGAATCTTGAGTGGATACAATAACTTGAGCTAATGACTTTGTCGATGTCCTTCTTGAACTTGTTTATATGTCGATGTTTTCTTGTCGTGTATGCATGAGTCCATAGCTACGGAACTTTTGCTTGATGCTCGTCGGGTAAACTCTTTGTATTCGATCTTTTCGTAATATGCTCAACTAATAAGATTATATATCTGCACCTCAATATGGTTTGATTGCTCTATTATATTGTATAAGTTGAAGTTGGGAACTATCATTCTGTTGATGCATGCAATATTGCAATGCACATTACTGTGTGCTGCAATTAAGATTAAATATAATACTAATCTTAAAGAAATTGTGTTGCTGTTGTCAAAGGAATTAGGTTTGATTTATTGTAATGGTAATTCAATGCACTAATGGGTGTCATGGGACCATTTGCAATATTTTCCTATTCTTCGAATCTTATTGATAAATAAAAGTAACGTTAATATGATTTTGAATCCATGAGTTACGTGAATTCCATTTCGTGGGTCATGTGTTCTATATCACAATATAAGATTCCGTTAATCTTAAATTCGTGGGATTCGTCAGTTTTACATTACAGTACACAAATATAAGAATCATACGAATTCGAATTCCTGAAATTCGTGTGTTTGTGTTTAAAATATGGTAACAAATTAATCATGCGAATTTGAAATTTATGGAATTAGTGTGTTATCTGTTATAATTAGAGTTGGAGAAAATGGCCCGAACCCATAGGCCCACTTAAAAGTTCGGGGTTTGGACGGGTTTGGGCTTGAAAAAAAGATGCCCGAAAAAAAATGGGCCTAAAAAATCCGTCCGAAAATAGCCTCGAGCCCGATGAGCTTTGGGCTAAAAAGCCCACCTGATAATGTAGGATAAAATACTACTCCATCCGTCCCACTAAACTTGACACAATTTCCTTATTTGGACGTTCCACAAAACTTGACACATTCCTAAAATAGTAAAAGTTATCCCTTTAGAAAGAGAAAGATGTGGACCCTACCACCTTTATCATTTTTACACTACTTTATACACTCTCCTTAATAATTGTCCCCAAAAGTTTTGTGTCATGCTTATTGAGACGGATGAAGTATTTTTCTGCAATTTTAATTTAATTTAATTATTATTGTAATATTTATATTTTGTATGACTTTGATAGGTAATGAGTAAAAGACTATTGAAGTTTTAATTGTTTATTTTAGGAGTGTTATATAATTTAAATGATGATCTTATGATGTTTGTATTTTATGTTTCTTAATTATTTATTCATAATTTTATTAATATTTATAGATGTCAATTGCATAATTTATGTTGTAAATGTTAATTTTTTTTTAAAAAAAAATCTTTTTATTTTAAATGAATTGAACTTTAGGCCCGCCCAGGGTTGGGTTGGGCCTCACATTATGAAACCCGAAAATATTCGGGTTGGCTTGGGCGGGCCTCAAAATTATGAAAAGCCCCGGCCCGCTACTTTTGCCACCTCTAGTTATAACGGACGAACACACAAATCTTTCGAATTCGCGAAATACATATATTACACTTTATTTTATAGAATAACACTCAAATTAGGAAATAAATTAATTTAGTTTGAAATTAAAATTTTTGTGGATTTAGTTTCATTAAAAAAAAATGAAAGAATAAATAATTAGGTTGGTGAGAGGAAATTGTTGAGAAGCTGGTGCAAGAAAATTAATTTTGCTCTAAAATGTTACTATTATCTTCGTACATAGAAGTGTTTATACTTTGACTTGACATGCGTTTTAAGGTAATGTTTTGATTTTTTTGTAGGAAAGTGTAATTAATGGAGTGTGACTCATTTATTACAATTATTAATTGAGATTTGTGTATAGAATGGAGTTTGGATCGCACATAATTTATAATTGAATTGTGTGTATATTATATTTAATGTTAACAAACATAACAATTTCCCAAACAAAAAAAAGTAAATTCTAGCCACTTATGAAAAAATAGTAAATTAACCATTTTTTGTGCAAAATACTTTAATACTTGTATTTTAATTAAGTTTTAAAAAATTAGAAAATTTTCTCTACATATAGTCCATACTCTTTGTTGCCAGCATAATCTATCATCGTCGTCGTCGCCGTCACCGCCGAAGCCATCGCCATCGCTGTCACCATTGTTCTTCGTAATTGCACGAATTACACGAACACGACGAGTTTTGATTATGTTTGTATAATTACATGACCAAAATGATACATTCTAAAGAAATTACACGAGCACGACGAGTTTTGATTATGTTCGTGTAATAACACGACCAAGATGAAAACATACTAGAAAAGTTACACGAGCATGACAAGTTTTGTTGTGATTTTGTAATCACACAATCATGATGATTTGGATTTAGTTTATGAAGTTTTTATTGTGTTATATAGTTTAGGGTTTAGTTTAGCACGTCAAGTTTTGTTGTGTTCGTATAATCACACGACCAAAATTCTAGCATAATAATGTAATTACGCGAGCACAACGAGTTTTTGTTGTTTTCGTGTAATTATACAACCAAAATTCTAGCTAATAAGATAATTACACGACTACGAAGAATCGTTATTATGTTATGACCAAGATGATAACATACTATAGAAATTACACGAGTACGACAAGTTTTGCTCGTGTAATCATACAACCAATTTTTGTGTAATCACGGAATTAAACTTAAGTAAACGAAATACAATTTTATAATTGTAGCTAATTTTTACTTTTTTTTTTCCAAATTACTACTCCCTCCGTCCATGAAAATGGTTTACGGTTTCACCCGACACGAGTTTTAATATTATATTTTGACTTTAATTGAGATATATAATGAGTGAAATTAGAGTCCCACGTCATATATAGTTTTAAATTGAGTTGTGTGTAGTGGATATGGTGGGTCCACTTGCTATAAAATGAAAGTTTCAAATATAAATCATTTTCGTGGACATCCCAAAATGGCAAAACGTAAACCATTTTGGTGGACGGAGGGAGTATTATTTACTTTTGTTTAAAAAAAATGAATATATACGATCATGCCCTTTATATTTATTACTATAAAAGAAAAGTTTTAATATTAAAAACATTCCCGCACAAAAAAAAATATGTTAAAAACAGTGAGAGAAGGACAAAACTTGAGGGTGACCGAGTAACTCGGAGGTGTACTCAGCTGAACTCACTGGGTCCATACTCACAATGACGGACAGAGTGGTCTGCCACCCTTGATCAAAACTCACTATTTCTCTCTGCAAATTATCCCAACCTCAAAACCCAAAACCCTAGACCAGAACTTCCAATTCGGTGAAGAAATCGAGAAGAAGATGGGTGGGATTGGAAGAGCTGCCTTCTACACCGTCGGGTTCTGGATCAGGGAAACCGGCCAAGCCCTCGATCGTCTCGGCTCCCGTCTCCAGGGAAACTACCTTTTCCAAGAACAACGTAATCATGCGATCTCCCTCTTTCGTTTAAGCTACTAGTTAATTTCAGCTCTCTGCTGCCGGCATTTCTGTATTCATATAGTTTTCGGTGAGAAAATGAGGTAAGAGTTTTAAAGACTCGGCATTGAATTTGTGAATCAGGCGAGAGCTGCGCTTTTTGTGTTTTGGTAAGGTGAGAATTTTGCAGTCGTACAATAGAAACCTTTGTTCTAGGGAATGTCTGTGACGGATAAAGATTGGTTCTGAATAATGCAGCTCTTCACTCCCCGATTTTGGGTTCCAATTTAGGTAAATTAGTAGACTGAGGCAGTAAAGGAGCTGGGAATTCGGAGGAATGGCTTATCCATACCTCATCTTTGGAACTGCTAATCTAGCGAGCATTGGCAGTTCTTGCATCGTATGCTCTCCATCTTGTCAATTCTTTTGGTTTATTGAATTAGTATAATTTCATGTTATACTTGGCACTACTAATTTAGCGAGCAATGGTTCTACGCAGAACATACATTTCTTGCATCATATGCTCTTCATCTTGCCGACCCTTTTGGTTTGTTGAATTGGTAGATTTTCATGTTATACTAAAGAGTAACAGATCAGTCTACCTTTTTTTCTTTTCTTTTTTTCTTTTCTTACTTATTAATAAAATGCTGACCTTTTTGGAGAAGATAGATGCAGAGGGTGTTAATGCAGGTTTGGGTTGGAGCCACACAACTATAGTTTGTCTTACAATTTCTTTTGTGCCTCAATGGAGAGACTAATTTATTGTAAAATTAAAAATTTTCATGTCAGTGTTTGATTTATATGTGAATTTCAAGGTTAAGTGATGCTTAAAGAGTATTCTTTTAGTCTCTTCACGCATGTATGGATAATTGTATGTAGGCGTATAGCAGATATCGTCTTTTCTATTTGTTTGGTAAATCTTCTTCATACATTGTTCATATATATTTGACATATAACAATATATTTCCAGTGTCGAGGCATAGAACGCTCATGAACTTATTTGACAAAGCCCCTGTGATTGATAAGAAAGCCTTTGTGGCACCTAATGCATCAATCACTGGGGAGGTGTATGTTGGACCAAGCTCATCCATTTGGTACGGATGCGTTGTCAGAGGTATGGCCTTCACCGAAGCAAATATAACTTCATGCTTTCTTGTACTTGAATTTCATTGCTATCTTTATGTACAATAAACTCTGGCCAGTCTTGTGCTCCAGAAAATGTTTTGTGATCTGCAACTTAACTCATCTAATTAGCTATACTGAATTAGTTTCCAGTAGTCAATACTATCATTTACGGTAGCACATCCTTCATGCAGAGTCATCCATGTCTTCTCCATTAGGCACTGATTTTTCTTGAATTCCTAGTTATTCATTTAGAATTTATGCTAATGCCATGAGCTAATTGTCTATTTGAATCCTAACTAAAACTATCCAGTGGACGGTGAAGATCAAGCCACGATATAACCCATCTGATGTGTCATGGGCATAAAAATGTTTTTATTTCATTTGATGTTTCTGAATTGCTGACCTTCCAACTCAAATGCGATTTGTATAATGATCATAGTCACTCTTTTGTAATCTTTTTCAGTTTTGAGGTTTTGTGCCACCTCTATGGTTTAGTGGTCTTCAGCCATGGATTGACATTGTCCAAAAAAAGGAAGTCTTGTCAGTATTATACTTTTATTTCAGCAAAGTTCTTGGAAATTCAACCATAGTAGATTTTCTGATTTCCAGTAGTGCTTTGTGTTATCTTTTTTTGAAATGGTAAATACATTAAATTCTATGGACCTTGCCACGAAGGACTTGAATCCGGGACCTTTGTTCTCGGGCATTAACCTCCTACCACTAGGCCAACATGGCAACATACACACACGCCTTGTCTTATCTTATAATCACTGTAGTGCCTAGGCAATTGTTTGTCGATAGTGTTGAGTTCTGAGAATTGTCATACTTTCATTGATGCCCGTTTTTCATTACTTTATTTTTACAGAGTTGGCTAAAAAAATATCGTCTGTGATTCTGTGAGGTGATTAGTGTTCTGTTGTTCCTACAGTCCTAATTTCCGTGAATGATCTATTTGGATCAAGACTTGATAGGAGAGATGTATGAAAAAAACCAACATGTACCAAAATTTCTGATGGTATTAGTCTGAGTAAATTGTGGTGAAAGATGGATTATTGGTGTGCTTCTATGCATATTTTTCTCTATAATAAAAATGCAAGCAAGTGTGTTGAGAATAGGCTAGTCTAATAGTGGTAGAAGTTACTTCATCATCTTCCATGGTTTCTTTGTATTCTGGTACTTGGGCATGATGTGCTTGTTTGATGGTCTTGTTAAAGTTGAGATGTTCATTTTGCAGGGGATGTGAACAGTGTTAGTATCGGATCTGGAACCAACATACAGGACAATTCTCTTGTTCATGTAGCTAAATCCAATCTGACTGGGAAAGTCATGCCCACCCATATTGGAGACAATGTCACTGTTGGTTAGTATCATTAGACGATACCCTTCAATGATCTTAACGCTTTAGAATCTCTTGATCCTGTGTTATAATTTGTACATTGGACTCTACAGGGCATAGTGCTGTCTTGCACAGCTGTACTGTAGAGGATGAAGCATTTGTTGGTATGAGTGCGACATTGCTTGATGGGGTGGTGGTTGAGAAACATGCAATGGTTGCTGCTGGAGCTCTTGTCAGACAGAATACAAGAATACCCTCTGGAGAGGTTTGTGACGTGCATTGATGAGAAATATATTATCTTGACTTGAGAATTTTTTAACATGACAATATGCATAGACTTATCACTCGTGTTGACTTCAAGTCAGTGACTTCAAGTCAGTGACTTCAATTGCAAGCCAGATGATATTGAATGCACCTCTGATTTTTTTTTAACTATATGGGTCAATCAAACAGAGAGAGAAAGAGCCATATTAATTATTAAGATGGAGAATCAAGATCTTTTCTGAGAATGACTTTTGAATGCCAGGTATGGGGAGGAAATCCAGCCAAATTCCTGAGAAAGCTCACAGATGATGAAATCGTTTTCATATCTCAATCAGCTACTAATTATTCAAACCTAGCCGAAGTTCATGCTGCTGAAAATGCTAAGGACTTTGACAAGGTAGAGCTTGAAAAAGTACTTGGGAAGAAATTTGCTGGGCAGGATGGAGTTATGACTTAAAATGGGGCGTTGATGGTGAGGCGTCACCACTTCAAAATACTAAAGCTTAAAAGCCTTCCTAATATCGAACATGTTCCAGCTTCTTTAATTTTGTTTCCAACTGACTTAAGAAAATGTCTGAGTTTTGCTTCCAATAAATTCTGGGGCCAGGCTGAAGTTTCACAGGATCAATTCTGGTACAAAGTGTTTCCTAACCTCTTCATCTTCTATTAATGAAACACTTAGCTATTGCTTTTTTTTTTTTTCATGATTATCTGTTTCAACCTCAATAGATGCCACTTCTCTTGATATGTGGGGGAAGATATCAGGAAGCTGAGTTATCATGTCCCCAACATTTGATATGGAAATTGGCATATTCTTTTGGCAACCATAGAAGGCACAATTCAACTGTTGTTAGCTAAAGAATTTATATTTTTAACACAGTATTATTTTAGCGCAAATATGCAATAAACTTGTGCCAGCTCTGTGGATATGTGCTGCTTCTGCACCTGCTCACTTCTCTAAACTCTGGATGCTATAATCATGACTCCTCAGCCCAGCTCTAATAGAAACCATATTGCACTTTGCTGTTAGTGATTTGAGGGAGACATTATTTTCTCTACTTGTTAATGCCCATGTGACATATTGTTAGTTAGTTGCGATATTTGCTGTTTAAGTTCGCTGATAATTAATCTGACAGAAAGAGCTAGTCTATATATAATTGTGATGCTGAAATATACAATTGATGTGATTTGTTATACCGAATCTCCAATTGAAATTTATATTGCACTCTGGCAGGACCAGCATCTTGTTTCATTACTTTTGTACTTAGTGATATTGAAAAGTTGAAATGGCCTATCAGATACATAATAACACCACATGATGATGATTTTTATTTGACTCATTGTCGGATGGGAGAGGTGGAGGGGTATGATCCAACAAAATAACTGCTAACTCTTTGAAAACAATACACACAGAAATCTTCACAATGCACTATATATTCTTGACTCATTCTCATTTGCCATTCCTATTCCCGTTCATCTGCATGTGCTTTTCTTCAGAAGTGGGAAGCAACTGCTTTCCTTGATTTTCAATGCTAGCATATTTTTCCTGTTTCTCCTGTGAAGTTGTAAGCAAATTCTTTTCTTGATTACCAACGCTAGTATGTTCTTCCTGGGAATTCAAAATGGATTCCTTGTTTCCTCCATTGGTGTGGATTTGGGTAGAAAATGGCAGGAAACCCTTCTCTCTGCAGCTGTCAATGGCTCCTCTAAACATTTCTTCTAATGTGTATTTGAATGAGAAGTCCATTCCCACCAATTTCTTGGATGAGAACCTCACCACAGGTATGTCCTTGTCAATGCCTTCAAATCTGCCCATGAAAAGTGTAGTTTCCCTTTTTATTTGTGAAATAATCATAAAATTTAGGTTTCAGGGTCCAGGAGAATCTGAGATTGGACTTACTCAGTTGGGATATTGTACTCGGGCCACTTCTCTCGTATCATATTTGCTATGTCGTAAATAGTTGCATCATGTGAGGAGCATATGTATCGTCCTTGTGCCGTAGGGTGCTCAAACAAGAATATATGAGCCTCACACAGATCATCCACATGAACAAATTGTCCTTGCTTTATGATAGAGTAGTGAGCTTCATTGCCTAGTTAGAATCAAGGAAAATGTTAGTCGAAAATCGCCTTCTTCGAAACTTAACCCTACACTAGATACATAAAATTCACCTGTAACGGGGGAGAGAGCTGTGATTAAGCTAGGTGGCATTATAGGCATGAAAAAGGGTCCAACCACCACTGGGGGTATAATGCTGATGAAGTTGATGTTATGCTGTTTAGCTGCTTCCATGGCTTCTTTCTCAGCAAAGATTTTTGAAACAAAATACATCTGCAGGAAATAGAAAAAACCCCAAAAAACATTAGCTGCTAAATTGTGAAAATCCCCACCAACAGCTGAGGAAAAAGAAAAGAAGAAAAAGAAAAAGCAACCCATCCAGTCATTTTCTTGGAGTATATGAAGTCCAGATCACTCCAATTTGTCTCATCATAGACTGGTTTCTGGTGTTCTTCAACATTCAATGTCCCAGCTGAGTTTGTGAAGATCAATTTCTTCACAGTTTTGGCTTTGGCGCATGATCTCATTATGCTCAACATGCCCTCAACCGTGGGCTTGATCACTTCGTTCTGTTGACACAACTCGAAGATTATTCATCATGGCATGTTATAGATGTCACGCGAGCCATCATTCTAACGTTGAAAAGATTCCAAAAGCACACGTCCGACATTAGAGTGCGTGAAGGAATCTTTAAACGTTGAAATGATGGCTCTTGCTGTAGAAATAGGGGCTCGTGTCGTGTGTAGGATAACACTTTTCTTGATACAATACCTCGGGATCGTCCGATTCGAAGTCCATGGGAGTGGCCATGTGAAACACCCCTTCACAACCTCGAACTGCCTCATCATAGCTTCCTTCTATGTTCATGTCTGCTTTCCACAGTGTCAAGTTAGTGTCTGCTCCTGGCAAATCTATTAGGTTTTGTACCTTCTTCAAGTTCCCTGCACAAACATATCGTTACTCAGCACTTTGTAAATGCTAGATGCATCTCTCATTAACTTTAAGCACGATAATATTAAAGCTATACCAGGATCACGAACGGTTGCACGAACAATGTAGCCGCGCTCTAGGAGTCTCATGACGAGCCACGAGCCGATGAAGCCGGACGCTCCGGTGACGCACACAGTGGTGGTTTGGATGGACATTTTTGGAAAGTTATGTGATGGTGGATGGGACTTATTTCTCAATTAATCTTGGTAAGATACTAAATTTTGGTATGTGATCAGTCAAGAATGTTTCATTTATACTATTTGGTATATCTAAATTCGCAAAGGTGGTTGTACAACCACGTGAGATCACTCACCATTCATCCTTAGTATTGTTTTTCTTTTTATGTTAGAAGATATTTCACCTTTTACAAAATTCTGTCACTAGCCAACAAGTCTTGATTATATTAATTAATCAATCACATTCCGCCTGAATTTCAATTTTCCGTTTTTGGGCATGTGTCAATATTTTGTAATTTCAATGTTATATGAATTAGTACTGTTTTGATTAGGGAATGAGCAAAAATTAAATGAAACTGATAAATCTAATCGAATTGTTGAGGTTTGGACGTACTATAATATAATCAGATTTGGTTTGATTCTAACTTTTAAAATTAAACATTTTTTTGGTTTGTATTAGTTTTTCATAAACCAATTAAAGTTCTATTGTTTTATTATATATTAATTAATATATTATAAATTTTAATAAACAAGTATAAACAGATAGAGTACTTCATGGGTATATATCATGAAATTTCATTTATAGAGATCATAAATTATAAATACTTAAAAAATGTGTATTAAAATAAAGCACACAACTAAAATTAAATTAAATTAAATAATCACACAGAATATAAATGAATAAAATTTAAGAACTAAAAGTGTTTGAATAGATTAATATCAATATTCACTACATTATACAAATTATCATATATATACACAAAAATGAGTATATTTTTTATTGAAATAATTTGAGTATCAATTTTTGAATGTAAATTATACTTCTTTTGTTTTACCTTAGTTGTCTCAAAACTTTTAGGATTGCATATTAAGAAATACTTCATTTGTGCCTTATTATTTTACCAATCACTTTTGTCTACTATTTTGTGTGTTAACTTTGTCTCAATAAGGATGAGACAAGTAAGATGGGACACCCAAAATGGTAAGTGAGACAATTAAAGTGGGACGGAGAAAGTAATAAATTTATTATTAAAAATACATATAATTAAATTTTCGGATGATGGAAAATTGAAGTTTAAATTTCAATTTGAATAGATTAATTTTATGAAAAATTTAATTAAATTGATTTTAATTTTAGAATTTTGATTGTATGCATAATTTTGATAGTTAGCAGCAAAGAAGAAGGTGTATGAAAACACGTGGTAAGGTGAGTGGGTTTTGAGTTAATTGAAGAGTGGGAAGAAGGTTAAGTACCAACAAGTCAACAAGGGATGAAAGCCAGCCCTCCTTCTATTATTCATTTTCTACTGTATACTTTATTAATTAATTAATCACTCCGGTTTTACTCCTTCCGTCCCACCAATAACGACCCATTTATAAAGTAGATGAGTGTATTATTTTAATCAGTCGTTATTGGTGGGACGGAGGTAGTATTATATTCCCATTTCTACCCTACCCTACCCCTTTCTTCAACATCATTTGATGCATCATGCCTTGTATACTAACCAGAGGATATATACGGAAATAACACAAAATTGAAACCTAAAAAATAAAATACCCACACCCGAATCTAAAAATAGATTTTATGTCATTTAATTATAAAAAATTAAATTTTGCGCCACTCTAATAAACTGATGAAATTCCTTGACCAACCCCACAAATCTAACCAAGTTAAGCAATGAATATAACTATTAGTGATTATGTTGGACAAGTTCAATTTGAATGTGTAGGTCCACACCAAACCCTAATCAATGGCTTGTTTGGATTAAATTAAAGAATGGATTAAGGAGAAAACCAAGTAGCAAGAATCAGTCCATACCTACTCTCTGAAATAATTGTTTTTCTTTGCAAGCCAAAGAAAAGTTCAAAACACCACAAAAAGAAAGCATTAAAAAACTTAAACATGGCATCATATATAGTAACTTCCTCCTCATCACCAAACCAATACTCACCATATATATATACATTCACCAACCTCTCTCTCTTTCTTTCTCTCATCTTAACCACATATTCATATATAAAAAATATGTTTAGAGCTCTGAGCACACGGCGGCGGCAGCGGGGCTACGAGCAGCTCGGTGGCGGTGGCGAAGCATCTTCTTCAGCTTTGATGCCTAAGTTGAGCAGAGCTTTGAGCTTGCCTGCAAAGAAAACTACGGCTGCGGCCCGTGAAGTGAAGAAGGCAAGCAAGGTTCATCCCTTCTTCAGTATTTTCGAGACGAAGAAAAGGAAGAAGGCGACGACGAGGCCGGAGTTCTCGAGGTATTTGGAGTATTTGAAGGAGGGAGGAGCATGGGACATGGCCAATAATAGGCCTGTTATGTACTACAAATGAATACATATTGATGTTTGATATTCTTTGTCTCATTGTTTTTTAGGTTAATCAATTTAGATTGCAATCATAAGCTATGTAATATTCTTGATGAAGCTCAATCTACTCATGTCCTCTCTTTTCTTTTATTTCTCTTTGTTGATTATTTGATTCATATCATGTTTGTTGTCATGGATTCAATGGGAGGATATTTTTTCAAATTGTAGGACTTTGTTATCAATCATTTTCAGTACTCCATGTCTTTTAATGGGACAAATAAATCATATCATGAGATCGGATCATCTCTTTTATTTATTCTTGATGAATACTTTACCACTCGTCGGTACCATCTTAAAGAGCCGGCCACCAACTAATAGATGAAAAAAGGGTTCTTAAAAAAGAGTAATAAGTGTTACTACTAAAAGATAATAAATAATTTAGTAAAAAAAAATTATTATTACAAATTTAGTGAAGGAAAAACTCTGCTAATTTTAGTATGAAAGATAATAATCATACTATTATTGATCTATACTAATCCGAATTCTCTATAGTCTAATCGTATGACATATGATGTTGTATTATTACGAGATTAATATGATAACTAATGATTTAAAATTCAATACGTGTGTTTTCCTTATGATAACTAGAAGCATATTATGTTTCATTCTCGTATGAATGCAACACAAAATGTCAATAATTCAACAATAAAGCATATCATTCAAATTCATACCATTTATATATGGTATGAATGGTACAGGTGAGCATCACACCTGACCCGGACTGATCCGCTAAAATCAAAGACCTACAACTTTTAAAAAAGTGGACCGACCTAGACCAAAAGAATACTTAGAACCAAATCCTGACTCAGTCTGAGTATGTGGTCCAAGCCGAAAAAATCATAATTTCTTATTTCATATCATACAAACTAGTATTTTTTTTCCCTGATATTTATCAACAATATTTAAAATTAAAATACATAATTGAACATGTCTTAATTTTAAATATTTTCAATCCACAACAAACACATAAATTAAAAATCAATTCATAACATAATAATTTAAATATCTAACTACAAGTTCATAAATAAAAACAAATATTAAAATGACTATATATTCTATATATAATTCACATTAAATAATGTAAAAATGTATATATATATATATATATTAAAAATAAATATATGTTTTTTTTTATTTTACGGATTGATTCCGAATTTAATTAGTTTAAGTGGATTTTGATTCGGACTGGCCTGCTAGGTTGGTATTTTACCAATTTTACACAAAATGACCGAATACATACCATTTTAATTTGTGTCGTTCACGAAACTTCTTCCTATCTTATCATTTTTGTCTGTCCACAAAATTTCTTCATACTTTAAACTTTACATTTATAGTAAGTGGACCCACCACACTCTCTACACAACAAAAAAAGGGCTACAGTCGACGGAATATTCCGTCGTTCGGTCTCGAAATCCGTCGTCCGTGAGGCTTAACGACGGACTGACGATGAAATATTTCGTCTGTATTTCGCTTGTCGTTAGGCTCACGGACGATGGAATAAAAAGTGCGTCGTTAGCTAACGACAAAATTATCTGTCGTTAGGTTGCCCCCGGTGATCGTCGACGGTGCCGGAGAGTTGACGACGGATCAACTGTCCGTCGTCAACCTTTGACGGTTGACCTAACGACGGATCCACAGTCCGTCGTTAGGTTTAAATATTTTCTTTTTATTTTTTTTGTCTTTTTAATACCGATAAACTATAACATGTCACAACAAACAATACAAATAAAATCAAACATTGAACGATAATTTAAAATTTACGAAATCGATTGAAATTCAAAATTTAATATAATTAACCAAAGATGTTATAAATGTTGAAATAAAAAATAATAGTATGAATGTAGCAACTGTACAAATACAGTCTAAGAATCAAAATCGGGGAGGGGGGGGGAACGGGCGAAAAGGACCACCTGCTCCTCCCTGCTGTTGAGACTGCATCCACCGCATCATCTGAGCGTACTGAGTCTGCACGAGCGCCATCTGGTCAGCCAATCTCCGTTGCTCGGCAATGTAATCATGTCGCTCGCGATCCTGATCCTCGACTCGGCGCCGCAGGTCCTCAACCTCGCTCCTGGTGGCTCGTGAGGCGGACGACGATCCACTGAACCTGGAGGCTCTCAACGCCTTCTCTGCGCCTCCCGTACCGAACAACCTCTTCTTCTTGTCTGGGGCGCCAAGAACCTCCAAGTATAGCTCGTTGGTGTCCACCGCATCGTGGTCCCCCTTAGGCAGCTGAGCCAGTTCCGCATCAGCACGGGCAAACACCTCAGTCTGTATGTAATTAAACAAGAAATGAACATTTTTTAATAACATATTATAAAGGTTGAAATTATAAACTATATATATTACTTTGAAATTAAGACTTACCGCTATCGCTTCCGATTTCGCATCGGTGTACGTCTCGTCTCGGTACCGATGCTCATCGAGAAAGGAGTCGAACATGCAGTCTATCAGTTGTACTCCCCTCTCAACAGCTTGTACATGACATACCAATCGAGTTGTGTTATTGAAACATGTGTATATGAATTAAAACTATAAAACATGTTTGAAATTTTGATTTTAAACGACCTTTTCCTCAGCTCGTTGCATGAAGGACTTCGACCCTCCCCTATGCTTGATAGGACCAGTCCCCGGTCCCTGGGGCTTAGACAGCCGGTTGCGTCTCGCTGTCTGGGATTTAGCAACAACAACATCCCTAAACCAGTAAGCGAGCCAACCCGCCCAGACCTCATCAGTCCACCATCCCGGCTTCCCATCTCTAGGTGGGGGATCATTCCTCCTCCTCTTGATCCCGCAGATATAATCCTTATATCTCTCCCGGCACTTATTGTACCACAACTCTCAAATCTTGACATCGAGAGACGGTTCCCAAGTAAATTTTTTCTAGCATCCAAAAAGTATGTTAGAAATTGTAGTTAACTTTAATATATAGTTATAAGTTATAATTTAGAATAAATTTTAAAGTTTTAGAAAATTTTCGAACATTAAACTCCTCCCAGTATCGCTGCCTCACGTCCTCAGGCGTCAGCTTCCAACTGTATCCAGTCGGATTGAGAACTATCTTAAATAGTTCCCAAATGTAATAAGTCGGGGTGCCATGCGGGTAAAATCCCCTACATAAATCATTTTAGTTTGGATATATATTAGTCTTCTGAATTACTTATTAAATATTTGTTAAAATTGAATATGTGATTGTAATTACGTACCCCAGTTCACTCACTGAGAAAACGAAGTCCCCTGTGGGTCTCTGCTCCCCCTGATGATCCGTATCGGAGCCAGACGACGGACCACCTAAATGAATGCCACCAATGTGGTGGCTCAGACCTGTACCGGACTCATATCCGGATGATGAGCCCAAGGAACTACCCCGGCCGATAGAAAGAGGAGAACGTCGTGCACCCCTTCCTCGAAGAGTAGACACATCATCTTGTGATGAAGATCTCCGATCGGAAGACATCTATTATGTTTAAAATTAATAAATAAGTTGCATTTATAACAAGAAACGTATAAGTTGAAGTTTTATATTAAACATACAATGCGTTGCGTTTATAATTAATAAGTTGAAATTACTGGTACTGGTAAGTTTTCTACACAATGTGCTAATCTTTGTCGTCTTCTTCATTGTCATTTTCATCTTCCTCATCTACATAGTCATCCTCGTCATCTTCTTCTTCTTCTTCTTCATCTGAAGCTTCATCTTCTTCATATTCATTATCATCTTCTTCATCCTCTTCTGTTTCGAGGACAATATCAATGTCTTGATTTTCCTCATCATCTTCAATTTCTACATGGTCACCGTCTCATTGAAGTGATATAGTATCATCTACATCGACAATGTTTACTACATTCACATCATCATCCTCCTGATACAGTGACTCTAATGTAGAACTAGACACATCAACTTGAGGAATATCGACATTGGACATTGCATTGATAGAACAAGCTTCTCACCAGTCTCTACACCGTTGATTCATACTTGGATAGGAATAGTAATACACTTGTGTAGCTTGGACAACTAATACAAAGAGTTCATACTTTCTAAGTCTGCGTGTATGATTTACAGACACTAATTTGAACTGAGGATCAACCCTTGTACCTGCCGACGAAGTGCCAAACCAGTCACACTTGAATAAAACGACCTTTTTATTGTATAACCCTGGATATGTGAGTTCGCATACTTCGACTAATTGTCCATAAAAATCTGTCTCACTCGAGTCTCCATAGTTACCGGCTTTGATGCACACACCACTACTCATAGTGGATTTGTGAGTTCCATGAGATATCGTTTGGAATTTATAACCATTCACCAAATAACCATGATATGTTGTAATCATTGGTGAAGGTCCAAATGCAATATCCCATATAACAGGATCTGTTACATAAGTTTGTACCTATATCACCAAAAAGTTATAATATTTGATCTGTTAAGTATTGATGCATATATCTTAATTATAAATTAAATTCAAGTTAGATTAGTGTCAATTTGACTCACATAGGTACAAAATCATTCAGGAAATTCTATCGACATTTTCTTGTCAATGTCCATGTCAGAAATCCATGGATTTGAGAGCCTGAGTTGTGATTCGCACTCCCTTCATACAACAAGTAGATATTAGTTGATAAAAGCTACATCTTAAATTAAATAGAACTGTTATATATATTGAGTTGTAAAACTTTACTTGATATATGGATCGATCTCCACACAATTATGAAATACGTATAGATGAGTAGGTCTGTATTCCCTATCATACAATGATTTTTGGCTATCTTTCCAACACCAATTCCAGCCAATTTGAATATGAAAAGCAAACCTGGTTGATCTTGTTCCCCACTAGTAGAACATCCTTTAACGTAGTTGCGAGACAACTCTCTATGTATCATACTAACATGATCCTCAAAATAATATAAGCAAAATGCAGTGGCTTCCTCCACTAAGTATGCAGAACATATGGATTCCTCAACACTTGCTTTGTTCTTCACATTATTTTTCATTTTTCTCAAATATATGTATTGAAATGATTGTGGTGGAAAGCATTAAACATAATGTATTAGATGAAATATAACTTGTAATTAAGATGTTTTGAAGTACCTCTCAAATGGGTACATCCATTGATATTGACCTGGTCCTCCATCTATTGCCTCGTCAGCTAGATGGATATGCAAATGTTCCATTAAGTCAAAGAAGCTTGGTGGAAATATACGCTCAAGTTTACACAAAATCACTGGGATGTTATTGTTAAGTGTCTCCATGTCCTCACTCTTTATGTTTCGTGATGTCAAATCACGAAAGAATAAGCATAACTCTGTTATCGACTTCCAAACAACTTGTGGGAGTAGTTCTCGAAATGCTATGGGTAGTATAAGCTGCATGAAAACATAACAATCGTGACTCTTCATGCCAAACATCTTCAAATTTACTCATGTCTACACATCTACCCATATTTGACACGTAACCGTCGAGAAACTTAAGCCCTTTCACCAATTCACATAAGATTTTTTTCTCTTTTTTGTCAAGTGTGTAACATGCCTTATGATATTTATTGGTATACTCGTCACGCATTAACTCTGGTCTATGACAATAGTAGTTTAGTTCCACCCTAGACTTTGCTGTGTCTTTTGTCTTGCCTTCGACATTCATCACAGTATTGAAAATGTTATCAAAAACATTCTTCTCAATGTGCATAACATCTAAATTATGACGAATCAACAAAGAACTCCAACATGGAATGTCCCAAAATATGCTCTTTTTCCTCCATCCAGTGGTAACTTGTTATTACCATCATAATCTTCAGTTACCTTCACGAGACCTAGATCTTCAATCTGATACAGTAGCTCTTCCCCCGATCTCCTCTTTGGAGGATTATCTGCAATGACTTTATTCTTTCTAAAAGCCCTCTTGTTCCTCCTGAACTGATGATCGTAAGGTAAGAACTTGCGATGTGTATCAAACCATGATTGCTTCCGGCTTTGTGTTAAAGAAATTGCTTCAGTTTGTTCCATGCATCGAGGACAAGCTAATTTTCGAGTTGTACTCCAACCAGACAACATAGAGTAGGCTGGAAAAACACTTATGGTCCACATCAACGCTGCATGCATCTGGAAGTTTTGTTTCTTTGAAATTTCATAAGTATGGGCACCAACTGACCACAATTGATTGAGTTCAGATATAAGTGGTTGTAGGTACACATCTATCTTATTGTTTTATACTTTTTCAGTCTCGTTTCTATTGTGTTTTTGGTCTCATAATGCTTATCTTTATCGTTCGAGTTGATGCTTTGATCTTCTATATGCTACATTGTAGGTGATAATCAACGAAAATGATTAACGAGGCTCGACAAGAGAAACGAGACGAAAAAGACCAAGAAAAGATGAAGAATTTTGCATTTTGGCAGAGAGATGACCTAGCGGGCGCTAGCCCCTAGCGCTCGATAGGTCGAGATGCTGAATCAGGCAGAACATGGGGGTAGCGAACGCTACCCCCTAGCGGTCGCTACCTTGGCGGATTTCCTTTTTCCTATTTAAACTTTTCACGCGCGATTGTTAAAGATCTTCTTGGCGATTCTTAGTAATTTTTCTAGGGTTTAGACCACGAGAGAAAACACTACTAGTCTAAATTTTTCATTCCGTTGTTCTTCGTTGTGGATTCGTTCGTGATTCAAACCCGGTGTTCTTTAATGCATTATTTCCCTTTTCAATTCGTGAGTTCTTTTACTGCTTTCTTTATTGCTTTATGATTTCTTTTCTTCTTGTTCTTTTCTTGATTAATTCACAATTCGTTAATCCAAATCTTTCAATTATATTAATTAATCAATTCAAGGCATGTTTAAATTCAATTTCTTTAAATCTTCATCCTTAGATTTAGGATTTAATTGATTTATTAATTTTTGTCTAGGTAATTCGTATTTTAAATTCTTTAATTTCATTCGCCTAGATAGATTAATTAGATTAGTTAAAAATCAAAACCCCTTCTTTTTAATTGCTTTCTGTTCTGCAACATAGATAAAGCCCTACTTAGCCTTCCTTGAGAATACAACTTAGGGTCAACTTATTAATCTATAACGAACTCGTTCACTTGAGAGTAACTTAATAAAATAAGTTGAAACACTTACCTTTTGGATTTCTTGGACCAGGTACAAGCACTCTGAGAAACATGTGTTGTTCTTTCATGCACAACCACGGAGGTAAGTTGTAAGGTGTAAGGATAACAGGCCAAGGTGAGTACTGTTGTCCCGACTGGCCGTAGGGTTGAAAACCATATGTTGATAGGCCTAATCTTATATTCCTTGGCTCCGCTGCAAAACCTGGGTAAGTCACATTAAAGTGCTTCCATGCCGGTGAATCTGCTGGATGTCGCATAACATTATCATCAACTGAAGTTGAATGCCAGATCATGTCTCCGGCTGTAGCTTTAGATGCGTACAACCTCTGTAAACGAGGTGTTAAAGGGAAGCAGTACATCTTCTAATATGCAATTGGTTTACGTCCTCGACTCCTATCTTTGTATCGATTTTCATTGCAAAACTTGCAATTCCCAAGATTGGAATCCGCTTCCCAATAGATCATACAATGATTCTTACATGAATCTATCTTCTCTACAGGTAAACCCATTGCACGTAGCAATTTCTGTGTGCTGTAGTAGTTCATGAGTACTTTGTGATGATCTGGAAATGCTTCATTTAATAAAACACACATTTCATTAAAATATTTTTGTGGCATTACAGAACGGGCCTTCAAAGTCATCAGGCGAGCCACAAAAGACAATTGAGTGTGGTTCTTACACCCAGGGTATAACTCTTTATCAGCGGCATCCAACAACTCGTACAACAATCTTGTTGTAGCATTTGGATCTTCTTCGACATCTAGGTTGTTAAAACTGGGACTCCCGAGATCATGAATCATCTCGTGGTATGTCCCGTAATCTTCTTCGAGTTCTACATCTGCATCGACACGTGTTTCTTGAACATCTGAAGGTATTTCAGTTTCCCCATGAAACCTCCAGATCTCGTAACCCCGTGTGAAACTTTTTCTAGCAAGATGTAGCTGTACACCATATGTACTTCTAAACTATATATTCTTACACTTCACACACGTACACTTAATTTTTTCTCCATCCATGTACTGGTGTTGACTACTTGCAAATCTTAAGAACTCTTCAAGCCCAGAAAGAAAATGTGGATTAAATCCCCCATTCGAAAGTAACCGCAAGTATATCCAATCTCGACTCATTTTTATAAGCCTAATTATTAATAAGTAGTATTCAAATAATGAAACAAAGTTTAATTAGTTACAGAGAGGGCAAGAGAGGGCAAGACTATTAGTGATATTCTATTAAATTACACAGATAATATTGAAATAAGGAAATTAATTAAGTGATAATGAAAGGAGATTGTTTTATGTGAGTTGAATAGAGAAGTTGAATATTATTTGGAGTTGAATAGAGGGCGACCCTATATTAGTGCTTTATGTAAGTTGAATAGAGAAGTTGAATATTATTTGGAGTTGAATAGAGGGCGAGACTGTATTAGTGAATTAGAGAGCCAAAAAATCCTTATGATATTTAATGTTTTGTATGGAGTTGATTTGCAATTATTAATTATACGTTGATGCTTATATTGTTTGATGCTACGCATTTGGAGATCACAAGCATTGGAATCAATAGGGATTTCAGGTAGATCACGAGCATTGGTGGATTAGGGTTGCATGTAGACTCAAGATTTTAATATGCGATTATTTAAACTATTTTAGCTAATTGTATCTAAGTGCATCCAATCTAACAAGTCAGCTAAAGGTCATCAAACTATCCCAACATGCATGTCATATATCATCAAAACAGCGTATCACAGCAACTCGTGCATCTCATCCAAAACATCACAACATATATATAGAAATATAACGAGGTTCACAGAACAATAACATATATAATTGGGAGAAGATCCTTAAGATGTAATCAAAATCTATCCCAAGGGAGAAGATCCTTAAGAAATTAATTACGTCTATCCCAATGTCATAAAATATATATGCAACAATTATTAATCTAACCAATTAAATCTAATTACTAATTAACCTAAGATATTCAATCTAATTACCTCGATTACATATATATAATTAACCTAAGTAATTAAACAATAAAATTATTCAAATTACTAAATTATTTAATTAACTAAATAAATTAAATAAATAGGATTAAATTAAACATAATGTAATTTCCTTTCACCGAAGGAGGCGGAATTGGAGCGGCGGAAGGCGGCTCCGGAAGGCTAAGGGAGGAGTCGGGAGGCGACAGGCGTAATTGAAGAAACCCTAATTAATTCAAAATTAAACATAATTAACAAAGACCCTAGTTAAACAAATACTCTAATTAAATAAATACCCTAACAATACCCTAATAACATAATTCAAAATACTCTAATTAAACAAATACCCTAATTAACAAATACCCTAATTGAAAATATCCTAATTAAGACAACCTAATTAGTTCATTAGGTCTAATTATCAAATTAACTATAACTAAAAAATTTAATTAATAATTTTAACTAACATTAATTAACAATTACAACAATTACACAATTATAAATTGTCTAACATTACACGATTACAAATTGTCTAACACAAATAACAATTACACAATTACACAATTTAATTGTCTAACACAATTAACAATTACAAATTCCAATTACACAATTAATTATCAATTACACAATTAACAATTTAATTACAAATTGTCTAACACATTTAACAATTTAATTAACCATAATTAACATAAAAATTATCAATAATTATGAAAAATGTAAAAAAAAAATTGAATACCTTACCTGTTGGAGGGCGGCAGTGACAAGGAGAGGTTGGGGCGGCGGTGGCAACGGCAGGAAGAGGCGGCGGCGACTGGAAAATGGGCTCCGAGCGGCGGCAGGCGCGGGGATGCACGAGGGACACGCAGGGGAGGCTGCGGACAGCGGAGCAGGAGTGGGGAGCGGCGGCAGGTTCTTCCCCAACTTCAAATGGTTGTAAAAATGAGAAATAAAGAGAGAAATAGAAAGAGGAGAAGGAAAATGGAGGGATTGGACTTACATGGGAGTATTAGGGCGGTGGGAACTCCAAATCTCCGGTGAAGCCTTGAAATCGCCGGTGGGGAAGATTTTTAGTGTTGTTGCGTCTGTTTTCGCGAAATGGGGGAGACGACTGATTTAAAGGGCAGGACGACGGACTGGACGACGGACCAGTCCGTCGTCCGCTATAAAATTAAAAAATAAATAAATAATAAAAGCTAACGACGGAATGGACGACAGAATAGTCTAACGACGGACAAGTCCGTCGTCCATTCCGTCGTTAGTTTTGACGCCAACTTACAAGCCAAAAAAACGGTCGCTAGTCCGTCGTAAGTCTTATTCGTTGAAGTCCGTCGCCAGTGGATGACGGATAGGCATTCCTTCGTCCATTTCGTCGCCAATTTGAAGTTTTTTTGTAGTGCTACACACAACTCAATTTAATATAATATATTAAATGTGATCCAAAATCCACTAACTACACACAATATAACAAGTGGGACCATAATTCCACTCACTACATATCTTCATTAAATTCAAAAATACTACATTAAAATGCACACCGGGTCAAACTAAAAATATGTTTCATGTACGTAGGGAGTAATTAAAATTTTTCTTTTTTTTTCCCAAAAAAATTAATTATTTTTTCCTCTAATAGATAAAAGGCTCATCTTCTCTAAAGAAAGAATAGGTGGGCTGGGCCAATTCCTTATTGCCATGGCCGACCATATTTGTAGGGGTGAAAACGAATCAGATACAGGCGGATAGTGCTTGTCCCGTATCCTAACCCATATTTTTTTCATTGATTTGGATTCGGATACGAATTCGGATTATTCGGGATACGGACACGAGACGGATATGGTACGGATCCGGGTCGGATTCGAATAAATATAATCGGATAATATATTTCATGTAAAAACTGTTGACACAATATTTTATAAAAGAACTAATACAAATTATAAGAATTGTAGTATCAATTAAAAAAAATACAATTTTTAGAATCAAGAGAGTACAAAATAAATTAAATAATTAAATACAAAGTATCTACCAATAATGAAATATACATCTCGAAATATAATTCGAGAATTCAAAATTGGCAAAAAGTAGTTTGCAAAGTTTAAGTGACAATTATGTGTGACAACATGCTCACTCAAAGTTTAAGTGACATTATGTGTGACAATATGCTCACACATTATTATAGTGAGAGTAAAGGTTCAGTTTCTTGTAGTGATATATATAATTTCACACATTCATAATTAAATTTTAAAATAACATTTAGCAACTAAATTAAAATTAGATTGTTACACATATATATATAATATATATAATAAAATATTTAAAAAATTCGGATATCTGGATTTGTTATGCGGATAATATCCGACAAAATACGGGAAATTTTTGATACGAACGGATATTATGTAATCCGAATTCAAATTTTCGGATTCGAACCCGAATTTGACCGATTACTGATTTTTCATCCCAAATTAAATCTCGATCGAATACGGTTTCTGAAAGTGTATCACCTACTCTAAATAGTTGTTGCGGAAGCGAAAATGAACACACGAGATAATTTTGCGTAGGTTGTGTTAATAAACAACCTACACGGCAGCCTTTACGGCCAGAAAGAATTATCAAAACTAAGTGTTGTGTTGTTTACAATGTTACGGACAACAACAACAACACTTCTCACTAAAATACTAAAAATACTAAAAGTATGATCTTCTAAGACAAAGATCACACGTACTAAACTACGATATAAATCTGCAAAAAATGTATCTCTAACTAAAACCGAACTCAATATAAATAGAGATAACTTCATGGGCTTGGATTCCATAGGGTAGAAACTGCCAGCCCATGTCTTCCTTAAATCTCTCAACCGCTGTCGTGCTCCGCAAGATTCGCTGGGCAGTTGGTGTGGACTCCGACATTCACGGTAACAGACTTCCATTCAGCGTCAAACTCTCAACCGCCTTCCATTATTTAGCTTTCTCCTCAAGACTCGGTCTTGACAGTTTCTTCGTGCATTTCAGTTGCACATCTCACCAAGTCAACGTCCACGTGGCAATTCAGTTGCATACTCAACATTAGCTTGTTGTGTGGAGCATAACAGCAAAGCCAATCATCACACTATCCTGTGAAGAACACAAAAACACACATGTTAGGTTCAACAAACGAAATAACAACAGAATAAGATACCTAACAGTTTCGAATCGAGCGGATAATATTCGCCCAGATTTCATCCCTACATATTTGTAACACATTTAGTGAACTAGTATTTTTTATTGGCTTGTGAATTGTGTGGAAGGAAGATAGGCTTACACATTCAACTTCAACTAATTCACTCCACATCATATTTAATCATTACTTCAAATTTGACTCAATTTTTATAAGTACTTACTATTCCTTAACAAAAATTGAAGCCACTAACAATTAGTTATTTTCTGTCCTCTTTCCAAAATGGTTAACCATGTATTTATATTTATACCACATAAACAAACTCCATTTCTTTGGATATAAGTTGGAATTTGGAGTTTTACAAACTTACACCCAACCCATAAACATAATTCTTTCTTCTCTTTTAACTATTTTCATTTTCTGTAGGGAAAGAATCAAATAACACAAATTAGCTTCAAAATTTATTCTCGTTTATACACGAAATTATTACATATTTAGTCATTTTAATTCGATTATTATATTATTTATAATTTGTATTTTTAATGCATAAATTTTTTCACTCAATATTTACAATTAAGTAATAATTAATAAAGTATGACTCACATTTCTAAATATACGATACAATTTAAATAAATAGTTATTTATGATAAATACCCTATAGTGTAACTTCAACATGAAAAATGTCTCATTTGTAACTTTTATATGAAAAATACCCAAAAGTTTAAAAATACCCTTAAATTTATTATTAAATCACACTACTATATTCATGTTCTTTTGTGGTATATATATATATATATATTTGAATTTTATATTTAATATTTGATTTAATCAGTATATGATTTTAACGTATTATTTAAATAAAAAAAAGTAGGAATATATACAAAAACGAAAATTTGGTCGGTTAAAACAAAACCCGGTCATATTTTAAATAATATGTATGTGTGGTGTTGGGTGTATATAATTTTTGTTTAATTAAATTGTATGTGTATAATTTTAAACATATACCAAATATTTTTTTAATTGCAAAAAATAAGAAAATAATTAATTAATTCTACATTCCAAAATAAGATGCAAAGCTAATTTTAATTAAGGGTATTTTAGGTAATTTACAATCAAAATAGGCACCATATATTTTTTACAAAGTGGTTATTTTTCATTTTTTGTTACAAATTAAAAGTGGACATTTTACCCATAGCACTCTTAAATAAAATACTCCCTCCATCCACGAAAGTGTTTAACGTTTTGATTTGACACGTGTTGTAATGTAGTTTTTGACGTTATATAAAAAATATAATTAATAAAATTTGAGCCCCATTTATTATAATTATTAATTGAGATGTACGTAGAAAAATATAGTTAGTGAAATTTGGATGGCACATAATTTATAATTTATAATTGAATTATGTTTATAGTATTTGCCTAAAAAAGAAATAAGTTAAAAAGAAGAGTAGTTTTCTTATTAGGCTGCGTTTGGTAGGAAGGATGAAGGCAGATAACACTAATAATGTGTCTTCATCTAGTGTTTGGTAGGAATGATTATTTATAGCAATGGCCCGTCATAAAAACTTGGCCTGCTATTAAAACACTGTTGAACCATTTATATTTATCAGCCCAATTGCTAGTGTTATATTATGTGGGTTAAACAGTAACCCACATTGAAAATTACACCAAAGCTATTGAGCAAAAATCAAATAAACACAATCGTTTTTTCTTCAAGACCCTATCAAAATCCTCTAGAAACACAAGCAGCTTCTCACTCAACCCTTTCGAAATCTTTAAACCTTTTCTTATTTTTTGTTTCGAAGCAGCATAAAATCTTTCCCTTTCGAACGAGAATCTGGTAGCTTTCGACACAAAATCAGCTTCAGGGCCGATGAAAATTGGGCGCAATCTAAAACGAAGAGGTAAAATTTTTGTTTTCTGTATTCTGAATTTGTAATATTTAGTGATTACAAATATTTTACTGTTACAAAAACATTCTTGCTTGAATATGTAATTTGATTTTGGGGGTACCGTATTTTAGGTATAAAAATTAGGTTTTTTTGTGGTATATTTACTATTATATGTTTTGTTGCAGGAGACTGCATTTCTGGGTAAAATGAACTTTATAACAACAAATAATTCGAAGGATTAAGAGCTACGAAGGTATGTACCTAGAATCCTTATCCTCCCATGGTTCTGTTGTTGAGTTTGGGTTATGGATTGTTTCTATGTAATTGTATTTGTGGTTTTTTTTTATTGTTAGAAAACTGATTTACAGAAAATTGAGTGTTTCTATGTAATTGAGAAGGCATATGCTTATGTTTCTATGTAATTGGTGGTGAAGATTTAGTTATATTAGGGTTGGTTTGATCTGTTGTTCTTATGTGCATAATCCTGATTTCTTCTTTAGTTTGTTATTCTCTTTATTTTGTTGGATCTGCTGATGATTTGCATAACTCTGAGGTGATGTGTGGTCTGCAAAGTGACAAATAGTAGGTGCATTTGTTACTTGTAAGGTGTATTTTGTCAGTATTATTGTGTTTGTATGGTGTTTTCCATTACTCTTTTCACTTCTTAGGTGAGTTGTGGTCTGCAAAGTGACAAATAGTAGGTGCATTTGTTACTTGAATGGTGTGTTTTGGTAGTTTTATTGTGTTTGTATGGTATCTTCTAGTAGTCTTTCAGTTGTATTGTTGTTTAAATTCTTTTCAAGTTCATACCTACAACAATATAGGCAGAACAATAATAAATCTTGAAATGCATAAATCCCACCTAAACAAAATAATCTTGAAATGCATAAATCCCACCTTAAACACACGTACGTACTGGAACATTAAGCACATAAATAATCCCTAAAAACATAATGATGAATCTGTAGTACTATGCCCAAATTCTACAAAACATATGATAGGCAACACTACGAACACCTCATAAGCTTCATTCTTGCTATATACATTTTCACCATAAACAATATATAAAGCACATAAATCATGCCCTAATTACAAAACCAGATTGGAATCATCCACAAACACCTAACAAAGAAGATTAGAATCATCCACAAACACCTAACAAAGAACAAATCAGATTGGAATCATGAACAAACACCTAACAAAGAATAAATTAGATTGGAATCATCCACAAACACCTAACAAACCAAAAGTGTTATATGCATTTTTACCCTAACAAACTTAAACCAGAAGTGGAAGTTGCAGAAATCATTCAAATTTGAGCTATAAAGAATAAATGCACATAAATGTGTTTAATATAGAAGAATTACCAATTACAGTAACCAATCCCCCAAGTTGACCCCTGATTTTCAACGTACAAAATATCATTTGATGCAATATTTAAATGATAATCCTTATGAACCCCATTAAAATCAATGTTTGTGAACCTCCTATGTGTCTCTAATATATTTTTTTTAAAAACTTTTATGCAGATTGTGTGGGAGCAATTCAGAATTGTTGAGTGTATATATATAGAGTAAAATGTCTAACAATTTATCCATGTGTAAAGAAGTTTACATGTGCATTGAGGAAATATTTGAAGAGACATTGTCGCAAATTCTCATCCTACTAACCCTTTTAATCCAAATTGAAACACCTTCTAAGAAGCGTAAGTTATTAGACAGATCATACAGTATGATTAACAAGATGCCATATCAGATCACAACCTTGAAGATGATAGTTAAACTAAGTGATTCCGATTGCATTATTAATCTTCGTATGGATCGTAACACTTTTGGTAGACTTTGCATATTGTTACGGGAATTAGGTGGTCTGACTGATGGGAAATATGTAAGTGTTGAGGAGCAAGTAGTAATGTTTCTTTCTGTTCTATCACACCACAAAAAGAACAAACTAGTTGGTTTTGACTTAAAACGATCCAGACAAACAGTTTCTACGTACATGCATATTGTGTTAAAGGCAGTGTTAAAACTTCACACATGTTTACTTGTGAAACCTGACCCTGTTTCTGAAGATAATACCGACTGCCGTTGGAAGTGGTTTAAGGTATAATTTTTGGTTAACAAATGTTTATCTAAATTAAATTATTTTGATAACATAATTCTAATACATATGGTGTTTTTATCTTTTTATAAAGGGATGCTTAGGAGCGCTAGATGGCACATACATTAGTATTACGGTTCCTGTCATAGATAAGCCCAGATATAGATCAAGAAAAGGAGAAATTTGTACAAACACATTGGGTGTTTGTGATCGAAATATGAATATTGTGTACATACTACCCGGGTGGGAGGGATCTGCTTCTGATTCTAGAATTTTGCGAGATACCGTTAATAGGAACCACGGTTTGAAGGTCCCACGGGGTATAATTCTTTAACTCAAGTCTATAATTAACTATAATTACTAAAACCATTGCTTTATAATTGTAGTTACTAAATAATAATTATTTTTTGAACATTTAGGAAATTATTATTTGGTAGATAATGGATATGCGAATTCTGACGGATTTTTGGCCCCATATCAAGGAGTTCGATATCATCTTAAAGAATGGGGACCAGCACGTGATAGACCTCAAAATGCGCATGAACTTTTTAATATGAGGCATGCCAAAGTGAGGAATGTCATAGAAAGGTATTTTGGAATCATAAAAAAACGTTGGGGGATATTAAGAAGTCCGTCCTTTTACCCCGTAAAGGTTCATAATTGTTTAATCATAGCTTGTTTTCTATTACATAATTTCATTCGTTCTGAAATGCCTAATGATCCGATTGAGAGAGAATATAATGAGGATCGTGTGGAGGATAATGGAGATGATGAAGGTGTGTATGTGGAATTGCTACAGATTTTATTGATCTCATCGAATCATCTAATGCATGGAACAACACTAGAGAGAGCATAGCTCCAGCTATGTGGTTAGCATATTAAATTGTGGTATAAATTCATATTATTATCATTGATTGGTGTTTGTTATTTTGTGGTAAATGATTTCTTTATAACTTACTTTCCCAATTTTAGGTTTATGGATAATGCACCAATTGAAGCTGAAGCATCAAGTGCTTCCACACCAACTATGGTAGAAAGTAGAAATGCGGGTGGGCATCGTATGACAACTGATTTTGAAGTGCAATTTCTTATTTTCTACTCTATTAGCCTTGTTTTATTTGGAGTTATAATTGGCAAGTTGATGTAAGTAAATTGATGTTTTCTATTTTGATGTACTGTTTGTAACAGATTGTAGTATGGATTTCAGTTTGAAGTTTGAACTTGTAATTTCCTCAGTGGATGTTTAGTATTATATTGCAGTTAAGATTTGATTTGAGGTTGATCATTGTTTTGCCATATGATTTCATATTTTATATTGTTTTAATATGTGTAGTATGGATTTAAGATTTGAATGGTGTATGGTCAGCAACAACTTATATTGTGTATGAATTCAGATTTTTAATATTGTAAGGTCAACATTGTTTGTCTGCATTCAGACATAGGCACCACCGTCAGTCAAACCTGCATCAAAACCATGCTTCGGCTGTATGAAAAACATGCATTGGCTGCATCAATAACCTGCATGCTCAATTCAGTAAATCAGTCCTTGCATGAAGCTATGTAATAATGTACGGTCAATCGTGTATCATGATCGGTCAATTTTAGAAATTAATAGTGTGATTCAGTCCCTGCATTAATAGTGTAATTCAGTGAATCAGGCCCTGCATTTATTAAAATGTATGGTCAATATTTGAAATCCATATTATGCAGTGCACTTTATTTCGTGTGGCACTTGTGATTATCCCACTAAAAAACAACAACCATACTTCATTTTTTGTGTATAAAAAACCAAGGGCATATAGTTTATCTTCATTTCTTTCGTTCAGAAACACTTAACAACCTTCTTCTTCTTTATCTTCTCAACTCAGTTTCAGAAACTCTAAAAAACCTTCTTCATTTCTTTCAAATGGACTCTGAAATCCCACCACAAAGTTACTACTTTAATTCCAACTCTTGGACCACCGAAATGGATAGTACGTTGTTGAACGTGCTATATTTTTATAAGGAGAGGCAACCGTGGAAAGCGAGTTACGTGCCGAACCACATTCTCCACAATGTGGCGTTAGCTATAAACAAGTATCATAGCTCAAATTTTAACACACATGACGTGTTCGAGAGGACAACTTTCATGAACAACCGTTACCAAAATTTCACGTTCATTGCTCGTACCCCCGGCGTGATTTGGGATATGGAAGAACATCGAGTCGTTGCACACGAGGATGAGTGGTTTTACTTGTTCGAGGTAATTTCTTCACCATATCTTCTTTTTTTCATTTTTATAGCTAACGATTTATACGATTTTCATGAGTTTGCATGCTCAAAAGATTTTAACTAATTTATTTTGACGAGTTGTGTATCAATTTTTATTAGAAAAACGATTTTGCAAAAGCGTATTACTGGACAGATGAACCCGATTTTACCAAGCTTGCATACCTATTTGACGACGAAAATGTGAAGATTGAAGACCACAACGATATAATCATAATCTCATCTACTTCAAATGATTTAGAGCAAATGCTTGCCACTGTTGATAACGACGAGGATGAGGTCATATCTTCACCAAGTCGAAAGCCAAAAAAAGGGGAAAAGGTTGTGCATGATAATGACTCGGTTAAGGAAACAAAAGGAGGTGTATTTGCTTCTATCTCACGACGTTTTAAAGGTTCTAATTCAAAGGGGGAAAATGCATCCGGTTCCTCGTCTTGTGCATCGTCAAGCCCGTTCAAATAGTACCTATATCCATTTCTTCGTCTTGTGCTTTCGTTTTAATTATTTTAAATGTACGCTACGTTTCCTTTTGTCATTTGGTTAAATCATCTCGTTCTCTTCATTCATGTGTTTTCCTAGTTATTTAGTTTGAATGGAGTTTAATTCTGTTGTAGTATGTTCGAAGTCTTTAAATTGCTATGTAATTTTCATATTGCATGCTTGTTGTTGCTTCTTCAAATGGATCATTATATTTATGGTGCATTTTCTTGTTCTGGAACACATGTTCATTGTTTCTTCTATAACCTGCATAATTTGTTATTGCAACTTAATTCTGCACACACTTGAAACTTAATAAATTTTAACAAAGTCTGAAGCTCATTCATTGTAAACCAACCATTCCTTGCTCAGTTCACGTCCAAACCGAATCTTTTTGTATATTCATGTTTTCTTCAATTTATAGAAGATTGTACAGTTTAACAATCATAAATAAAAACAATATTTTTACAGCACCATCAATGTTGCAACTAAACATGACTATCAAATAAGAACTGAAATAAACGTGCATCAATTTTGCTACTAAACATCCATTAATAACAACCATCACACTTACACAAAAACAGCAATTCAGTCGTACCTCACCACCTCAAACCAAAAATACAATTACAGCACCATCAATCCAATGTTTAATCCAGCCCTATCACCCTAATGTCCAAAAAACAGGACTTCAAAATCAATATGTTCATCATCAACCACAGTACAGTACGACTACAAATAAATAACTGCAAATACATCGACCATTGTAGCCACGTCAAGGAAAAACATAACAACTTAACTAGAACCTAGTAGACGAATTATGTATTCTACTCTTGCATCTTCTGGAAGGCCTAAGAAAAGTTTTAGCTTTTTATCGTTTTCTATTAAAATTTCACAAACAGAGAGCTTCTGACTTAACGAAAATCCATCGATATTGGGTAGTTTGTCAAAGATCTCCATTCTAGCTTGCCCTAACACTTGTTCGTGACCAAATCGAGATGCAACTGTCTCCATACGGGAGCTGGCATTGCGACTAAGTCCCTCTATCAAATTACAAACCCTATCGATACCATCTAAAACCTTACGTTTTTGACCAGTTTTACCTTTGGATGCTGAAGGAGTAGGCTCGACATTATGAGGCTGGTTTGAATTGGCACTGTTTGCTCCGTGGTCACCTTCAGAAAATATGTCCTCCATGTCCACATTGTAATCACCTGGAACGTATCCTTCGTGCACCGATGCATAGTCATTCTCTAAATGATTTATGGCCTCGTACACATCAAATGACCCTTCACCGTTTGCTCTGTCCTTTCCAAAAATTTCTTTCCACTTCTCATACATGGGCCAGCTCTTTTTATGAATTCGTTTTGCATTCATATCAATCTGTTTTCAAGTCAAATGAACACAACAACACAAATTAGTTCATAAAACAGATTACTTTCAATTCATATCAAAAGCATTTTTGAAAAATGATTACCTTAAACATGGATTCCCAAACTGAGTCATCGCATTCAACCGTATGAGTTCCGTTCGTATTGAAACCAACTTCGCTTCGGCTCAATATGGTGCACAACGAGTTATAGTCCTTTTTCCAAATTGACAATTTAGAGTTCATGTGTGGAGTACCTTTCAAATCGGTTCCGGGCAACTTTTTCTTGAAACTCTCCTCTAACTTGTTTAGGTATCCAGCCCTAAATCCGTTATCGGACTTCCAGCCTTGAGCAACCAACTCTTTCATCGAGATAAGCAAGGTCTCTTCTTCCTTTGGTGTCCATACTCGTCTCCCCTTTTCACACCTTTTAAGCCGCCCGCTAATTGCATCGCTACTGCCTAAATCATAAGGTATAAAACAACAACCTTAACACTGAGAAAAGAAAGATATGAACATTAACCAAAAACAAAAAATTCCAGTTCAACAGAAATAAGCTCAATCGAACAACTGTATTTCATCTATACAACCCAGAATTTTATCAACTACAACATTAAGAACAATACCTAAAATCAAACCCTTCTACCTTAAACAATCCCTAAAACCAATCCAACATTCAGAAATCCATTAACCAAACGAAAACCATGCTTAAAAAAACAACAGCCATACATCAACAAATGACAATCCCTAAAATCAATCTAACATTCTGAAATCCATTAACGCTAATTCGAAGAATAAATTATACTGCAATAATTAAAAAGGAAACCAATTAAAAACCTATCCACTCCAATCCATGAATCTCGATGTAGAAATAATACATTCTTCAGTGGAACCTATCAGATGTGTCGACTGACTTTGATTGTCTTCCATTCTCCTTCAATTAATCGAAAATCACACGATCCAGAGCACATAAATGATGTATCTTTTCTATTTTCTTGCCTTCTCAGCAAAAACGAAATAATGGAGCCAAAATGAAATACAGGATCGCACCTAACTTTTCAGTATTATAATCTCTCCTATTTTAATTATGCCTACCAAATGATTTATTAAGTTATCTGGGCCATTAATGTTGGCTACCAAACAACTTATTAAGTTATCTCTCTTCTTATTTATGTCTACCAAACAACTTATTAAGTTATCTTAATTTTTAATTTTAGTTACCAAACAGCTTATTAACTACTATTCATATTATTAATGTGGGCACTATTCACATTATTTACTCTATCCTTCTTCATTTAAAGAGACCTACCAAACGCAGCCTTAAAAAATAGATAATAAAGATGTAATGATGATGAGGAATAACGATAATACAAAAGGGCAAACGGTGGTGCAAGAAATGAGGCATATGTCGATGAAAAAATAAAAGCTGGAAATTCGCCACCTCCCACACACTAGTACTCATTCAACAAAAGCTTTTCTTTTCTTTTCTTGAGGAGGAAGAAGAAGAACAAGAACAGCAACAACAAGAGAGAGAGAGAAGGACTGGTTGTTGTATCCAGATATAGTAACCGACTCTCTCATCTTTCTCCCCTCCTCTAGGCTTCTCGACCTATATAGAAACACAGCTCATGGATCCATCTTTCGCCGTTAAACCTGCACCTATAAATCCACAATCATTTATATGAACGCCTGTTTCCTTTTCCCTTCATCAATTTCTTCTCCGGCGGTAAGTTTCCTTACCTTTTTATTTCTATATGTTCTCGTTGGATGTATCGCTCGTTTTGCGGGATCTTTTTTTCTCTCTCAATGGGAATTTTATGTCCCTTTTGGGTGAAAGTTATTGCTCTTTGGATTTGGGATTATCTTTTTTGGTGTATCGAAGGGTGATTTATTGCCGTTATGATTGGGGAAATTATTTTGGTCTTTGGTTTGAAGATAGAGCTCATGCAGTTCCCCGGATTTGGAATTATATCCGGTTTAGTTAATTAGCAAAATAAAAACAATACTTACAAATCTTCTGAATCCTTTTTGCTTTCTGCGGAGAAATTGAGAAAGGAATTAATTTAGATGCATTTATGGGTTAGGTTGCTGGAATATGTGCTTAGGTTTTTCTTTTTGGTGTTATGGAGCTATTTAGCATCAATTGAGGAACTGTTCTCTGTTGGTGGAGCTCATTTGTGACTTCGATATTATGTTTTCAGTAAGAAATGAACTTCATTAGTATGTTTGGTACTCTTTGCACGTCATCAAAATGTTTTTCACTTGTTCGTGCAGATTGTTTGATGCTGGAAAGCCATGCCAACATTCACAGCTATTGCGTTGGATAGGCTGCTGGAACCTGGAGGTGCAAACTCCATGGCCCAAGCAACAGATTCTCCCGACCCAAAACTTGAGAGGAGACGTAGTACTTCCAACTCTATTGGAGTCAGGGGTATGGATGCTCCTAGTTCAGTGGTGGAAAGGGGATATGGAATTCCTCCAAATCCAAAGTCAGAGAGGGGAGGTAGAGTTCCCCCATACCCAAAGCTGGATAGGAGGGTGAATGTTCCTTCTCCAAACACGAAGCTGGAGAGGGGAGTTAGTGTTCCTCCTAATGCAAAGTTGGAGGGGAAAGTTAGTTTTTATCCTAATACGAAGCTGGAGAGGGGTGTTAGTGTCCCTCCTAATGCCAAACTAGAGAGTGGAGATGCTATTCCTTCTCATGCAAACCTTGATAGGAGGAATAGTACACCAACCACAACAGTTGCAGATAAAGAGAACCATTGGACTCAAATCTCACCAGCACTCTATGCCACTCCTGAATCGACCCCGCTTCCTGGTTCACCATCTTCATTTCCCCCATCACCTTACATTATTAATCACAAGCGACGAGGCCCACGACTCATGAAGAGTTTCTCTGACTATGATGTTGCAACTTGGAAAAAAGAAGGGGATGACATTAAGGTGGATGAAAACGAGAGTAGTTCTGAAAATGGGGTACCAAGTTCATGTAAGGATGACACTAGTGTTCCTACACAGGTCATAGATTCTACCATGGAGAGTGACATTAGTCCTTTTGGTACTGAAGAAGATGACAAGGAAGAGAATCTAACCAGCGTATGTAATGGCAAACATGGAAGCACTAAAATTACAAATGGTGTAGCGGGGCAACATGTTGTGACGAAATTTGTGAACTTCAATTTGCAACAGGATGACGATGTTGTTAATCTTGCACTTCCAGAGGACTCAGTTAGTCGTAAGAGCATAGGTGAAAATGAGGGCATTGGTAGAGCTGAACGTTCTTCGGATTCAGCAACTCCAATTACCGAGTTTTATGATGCTTGGGAAGGTGCCTTCTTTTTACCCTTTCTTTGTTCTATTTTGATCTTTTCTTATATTCCTGTTCCTTCTGAAGTACACATGGTTTAACTGAACTTTTAAGGCGAATTGAGAATTATCTACTTATGGAATGTTCTCAGTACATTTTTCATGTGGTTTGTCTTCAGTTCTGACGGTCTATGAAGGTAATCACATGAATATCTGCCTGTGAATCGAATTAATAATATTCTCTGTAAACAGAGGAAAGCTTCTTTCTTCCCCACTCTGGAGGTGGTTTGCATTGGGGATAGAGAGAGGTCTGAGTGAAATAGAATGTACTTCGTTTCAGATGCTGTAAAGTAGTTTCAGTAATTTGGATTTTGTTGTTCATGACTTGTTTGCTACTCATGACTCAGAATTGTCGTCAGAAAGTGGACCCCAGCTTCCATTACCTGATATTGAAACTGAACTGCGAGAAATGAGGTTGACTTTGCTGATGGAGATTGACCAGAGGAAGCAAGCAGAGGAAAACCTAAATAATCTGCAGAGTCAATGGCAGAGGATCCGTGAAGAATTATCACTTGTGGGGTTGAATCTTCCTGCTGATCCAACTACTGTGGAGGAGGGTGAAGAACCTGCTGATCCAGCAGCTGAGATGTGCCAACAAGTCTATCTTGCCCGTTTTGTGTCTAATTCCATCGGGAGGGGAGTTGCAAAGGCTGAAGTCGAGATGGAGATGGAAGCACAGATAGAGCTAAAGAACTCTGAAATTGCTCGCTTATGGGATAGGCTTCATTACTTTGAAGCTGTGAACCAGGAGATGTCTCATAGAAACCAAGAAGTTGTAGGTGAGTTTCTAAAGCCTTTCCTTCTTCTGTGAGCTGGGTTCTGACCTGTATTGATTGCTTAGAATAACGTAGGCAAAAGTAGTGCATGTTTACTTTTAAATACTCTAGGCATCGTGCAGCAAATTAAGTAGAGTGTACCCTAGCTTCTGCATTTTCTTTTAGAGTTATATACATTTTTCTCTATACATGCACTCATACCATGTCTGCCTATCAACTCACAATATTGTCACCTGCTGTTAAGCAAGTTCAAGCTCATTTTCCCCTTCATACTATATTACCAGATCATGCAGAAAAAAGTGTTTATTGTATCCCAATATTCTCCTCATTAAACTAACATAATGAGGTTCTGTCCCCCCACTTGTCATGATGTGCTATAAAAGAGATCAGAGATTCTATAGGCATCCCTCTTTCTTTCTCTTTTTTTTTTCTGGTAATTGAATTTTTGGGTCGACAATCATAAGATTGTCTTGCAAGCGATGTAATTTGTGTTAAATATGTCTTACATTTGATATTTATATTCACTGTTTCCATTATTATCAGAAAATAACTAAGAAGTACTATCTTTTATCTGGTGATATCTTTCTAGACATGGTTGTTTTGTGATATATGTTTAGCTAAGGTATCCATTTCAATAGGAACATGGATCTTATGGAAATGAAACTGTAGTCTTGAAATTGATAATGTTTGTTAGTTAAGCACTCTGCAATCCATTATTGGACACAAAATCTCCTCTTCGAACGTGCATTAGATAGAACAAGCATAGAGTCAAGCACTCCTTTAATCTCGTAAGAGTAGCAATTTCATGAAAATGAGAACCCCGTATGAAGTTCCGTTTCCTATAGTTGCTATGTTTATCTTTCGAAAAGAGTGAGAGAGAGCCTCATCTAATCTCTCCTGACCTTGTGCAGAAACAGCAAGGCGAATTAGGCAGAGAAGGAAACGAAGACAAAGATGGATCTGGGGTTCGATTTCTGCTGCACTGGCTCTTGGGTCGGGTTTCTTAGCATACTCTTACTTACAGAGTGGAAAAGGGTCTTCTTCCCAAAGGTCATCACAAGCTGTGGAGATTGAACACACTTCAAACCATCCAACTCCAACTGGATAAATAGTGTAGTTGAGGGGCTTGATTGAGGCCACAGCCACACTGTAGGAATAGAAGTAGACACAATAATAGAATACAAGAGGTTAAACACCATCTTGTGAAAATAGCAACTCTGCTTTCTTCCTGTTTGTTGCGTAATCACTGCTATTGCAGGTTGTACAAATTTAATAATAGCATAGCTCTACATAGAGCTAGCTATATAGAAGCAATCTAAAATGCCAACATATGCAATCTAAAATAGCAAAGCACATGATGAAATAATGTACAATATCTTCCATATTATGCATTTTTGAACCTTAGCTCCACTAAAAAAAAAAAAAAACTCAAGTTGGCTAACCTATCTCATATTCTCCTTGTTATTCAGATTAGAATAATACTCTCTTCATGGCTCTTTGTATCTTGCCTTGTATAAGTAGTACTTCAAACATAAAACAAGATCATCAAATGCTATCTCCATAGTTTCTAAAGGCATTGGTGAGGCGCGTCTCGATCATTCGATTATGTTTTGGATTGAGTCCTACTCTTGTCGATCTGGTTGAATTGGGAGAAGCTTAAGTATCATTGTGGGTCAATTGATTGGATAACCGAGTATTAAAATTAAAATTAAAAACTTTTCATATTGACGGAGTATTTGCATGGAGTACTGCAGAACATGTGTGAATTCCTTCTAATGAAGAATGCTCTTGAGACGGCACTTCACGTGGTTTGTTAAGCCTTGCGCCTTAAGTCATGCGAGGCAGCTGAGGCGTTCACGAGGCGGACGCCTCACAAATTGCTGTAAATTAATTCTTCTTTTACCATTTTAGGCTGGAAATTTTGCATTATTTCCTTTAATTATTGATTGACTTTGTTCCAAATGTATTTAATCCTTGGAAGAAAAAACAAAGCATAATTTAATTTGAGCGGCAAATTGAAAGGTTCGAATGATCAACTGTGCAATCAATTGTTAGAATCCTAACAATTGGGAAAAAAAAAATAAAGCATAATTTAACTTGAATAGCGAATTGAAAGGTTCGAATGATCAACTCTGCAATCAAATGTTAGAATCCTAACAATTGGATGAGAAAACACAAAGCATAATTTAACTTGAGCAGCGTGGAGAGAGATAACTCGAAGCAGTAATCTAGTCTCTGTCCGGCGCGGCAACGATGCTAATTCTCTCCTTTTTTTCACCCAAAACAAGTACATCACCCTTTTTTTCATTATTTTTTTCTCTTGCTCTTTGATCCACACCAAAATGGTAAATTTTTTTATTTTCTTTTTATGAATATTTAATACTCCGTATGTCTCACTAAAATTGACTTAATTTGACTAAAAAGTTATTACATATTTGATTGAAGTAATATACTTTTAGTAGAATAAGAGAGTATCCATATGTCTCACTAAAATTGACATAGTTTGACCAAAAAATTCTCACGCATACCAATGTTCTTTGTTTGTTAGTGGTCTATTGTAGTGTAAAGTAGATCAACTTCTTTACCTAAAATAGAAAGTGACCTATTTTATTTGAACGTCCCAATCGAGAAATATGGCCTACTTTACCGTGACGGAGGGAGTATAATTTTACATGATTTTATGAATTGCGCATCAAATGTTTGTCTCAATTCGTCTCAAGGCTTACACCTCGAGCCTCCATAGAAAAACATCTAGAGATGAACGCTTTTTAAAACCTTGATTATCACAAATAAGATTTCCCTAGACGGAAAAGCAGTTTTCAGAATCACAGCCTGCATTTGGCCAAATAAATAGAAATTGCAAGGACATAGAGGTAGTTACCACCTATTATTCCACAAGAACTGCTGATAACATCATCGAAAGAAGTATAGAAAAAAACCCGAAAGCAATTTAATAGCAGAAAAGTAAGAAATCAGGCATATATGGAGCACATAAAAGGGCAGAAGTTCAAATATGATGCAGCTCGAGTGCTCATTGTGACACTGCCTGGGAAAAGAAGGGTACACATATTAGATGAACATCACAAAAGTACTTGGATCTTAATTAATGGAACATAAATCGCAAAGCGGAAAAGTTCTACGCTGCCATGTGATCTGAGAAAGCACTGTTGCGAGGAATATCCTTGTCCCCTCTTTACGTACAGGATTCCGCTCATGCCATTATCTTGGCTGATCTTGCATAGAGGCTGTCCACAACCTTCTCCATGTTTGATATGGTTTCCAAGGTCGCTGGGTAGATTGCATCAGTCTTGGGATCGTCGAAAATGATTAGGCATCCAGCACCCTGGTCTAGAGTCCCTGCAAACTTCTTATCCAGAATCATCTGGGATAATTTCTTTTCAACTTGGCGCGCTGGCAATTCAATTAATTCAGCAATGTGGGCAATCTCGACTCTTGAGAATGGTTCGATCAACCTGCAAAGATTCTGCTCTTGTAGTGTGTCGTAGAGCGCGGAGAGGTGCCTGTGGACAATGGGATCTTCATCCAACTCAGTCTTGAAATTCTGCAGTGCAGTCTCAAAGAGCTTCAGAGACCGCTTTGAGTGAGCATCAGCAATGGCTTTCATTGCATCAAGTTCTGGTCCTTTATATTGCAAACCAACCTTGGGAGATGATATTATTCCTGCCACATCCTCAGCCTGGTTCACCATAATTTTGCACAGAAGCATGTATTTGAGGCCGTAAATTGCCTGAGCATCCCCAAGAGTGTTGAAAGCTTCAAATGCTTCAAAGAAGTAGCTGTAGGCTGTTTTGTAGTCCTTTTCTTCTGCATGGAGAATACCACTTTGCAAATCTATTGTGCCCTGCTGTGCTGGAGGCACATATACTGCATTTGCTGCTGTTCTTGCAGCAGTTAATGCAGCCTTGGCTTTGGGTAGGTTCCTCAGAGCAAAATGGAGTTTGCTCTCAAGCAAGTCAATTTCCACAAGCAACAACTTATCATCCAATCTCCTAACCTCCTTAATGAGACCTGAGAGCAGATTCAATGCTTCCGAATATTCCTTACTTTCCATCAGGAGAGCTGCAAGCCTAGCCTCAATTCGTTGACGGAGAAAGGTTCTCTTTTCAGCCCTTGTCCATTGCACTATTTCCTTGCATAGAGAGATTTGGAGATCAGAGGTCCCAGGAATTTTAGCAACTGAATCAATAATACCACGGACGAGCTTTGCAGTTTTTGCTTTCGGGATCAAGGAAAAATATGGTCGCAATTTAGTCAGTAGGTTCTGTAGTTCTTCTGCTCGACCGACTTCCCTCAGACGATCCGATAGATCTGTGATAGCCAGTTCCTTTATCTTTATGGCTTCTGAAGAAGATGAAGGATCTTCAAGTATCCCATAAAGGATAGGGATAGCCTCAGCCGCAGTTTTCTCTTTAGCAGAACTAATCGAATCGTCAGTTGCAGGAACATGTTGAGATGACATAGTTACCACTTTAAGATGGGAGGTTTCTGCTAGATTTGAACCCATAATTACTAACACGCCACTTCTAAATCTCAAACAATGTCACAACTCACGAGCAGAAGAAACAAGAGAGTAGAACAGATTCGTAAAATTATCAATCGAGGAGGCTCGTATTCATAAATTTAGAAAGAAAGCTAAAAGAAAATTTTAATGTGTAACATGAGGAAATCAAATAAAAACAGAAGGAAATAAGGTGGTTAGGAATTATATCATGCATCCTGAAATATCATCCCTCTTTCAACCAAATCCCATTTCTCCATCAATTTCAAGAATGAAAATTTTATCCAAGGAATATTGAATACCACTGCAAACTAGCACTGCAGCAATTGAACTTCAATTTCAAAAAACTTCCTCCAACATATATCAATCAAGCACAATTTCCATGTAGGCAACTAGGGTAAGGAGAAAGAAATGGAGACCAAAAATCGCGAATCTTGACCGCAGGCATGCAAAGATAAAGAAGAGCAAAATACAAACTACAAAATCTTCGTAGTCCTAAAGGATAAAGAGTTACCAGTAATTCTTGAGCAAATCTGACGCCGGCGCCGATTAGAAGAAAAGAGAAAATTGAAGCTTCTAAACTGATTATTCCAGAAACTATTTGAAATAAATTAAACGATATCTTGTTGAGAGGGGCACCTCCTGATCTGGGCCGGGCCGATCTCGGCCCATAATAATTTAAAACAAAAGCCCAATCAACTAGGATGAATGCCGAGAATGCCCTTTTCCCTACACGACGTCGTAATGGTTGATGACGTGGGAAAAAGTCTGAACAGATAACGTTCAAGTTTTGCTTAGCTATGGAGTTCGAGAGCTCTCCCGCTAATAGTGCCAGACTTTGAACTCACACCGTCGCGCGACGGC
This sequence comes from Leonotis leonurus, assembly GCA_026898415.1. Lineage (NCBI taxonomy): Eukaryota > Viridiplantae > Streptophyta > Magnoliopsida > Lamiales > Lamiaceae > Leonotis > Leonotis leonurus. The sequence continues at coordinate 1,012,734 of JAPKLX010000046.1, forward strand.
GGAAGAGACGCCGGCGATGTGTATTGTATTTTAGCGTTCAATCTTAGGAAATTCCATAATGAACGAATTAGCTCTGCAGTACAACATTGCTCTCCCTCCCACCAGAAAGCTCGGAATTTTCCAACGAAAAACACTTACCCTTTTTCATTCCACTAGGAATGACGTTAGCAAAACGGCGGTAAATTACAGCTCGTATGCCATTCGTAGCCGTAGAAAATCGACGAGACCTCTTGAAGTAGAAGAATTGGATGATGGATTGCGCAGCAGAAGGTATTATGTACGGAGTAAAGATGAGGAAGAGGGAGAAGACGAAGCGACGTCGTCTTCCATGATGCTGTCCTTGAGCATGAAGCCCGACAGGAACATGATTTTGCTGGACGATTACGAGATGGAGGAGATGGATTACGTACCCGAAGACCCCAATCACCGGAGCGGCTACGTGGCGGTGGTGGGAAGGCCCAACGTCGGAAAGAGCACACTCTCCAATCAAATGGTTGGTCAGAAGCTGTCCATCGTCACCGATAAACCTCAGACCACTAGACATCGTATCCTTGGTATTTGCTCTGGCTCGGATTATCAGGTTTTCTTTTGCCCTCCTTTTGATGCAGATTTTATATCATTCATCGTTCTTGTAATACTTGAATTTCTGGTTGATTAGTTTGCGGGTGAAGTATGAGCTTTGTGAAACATTGTGAAAACAAACTAACAAATTTAATACTTTGCGCCATTGATGTAAGTTTTGGCTGCGTAGATGATTCTGTATGATACACCCGGTGTGATTGAGAAGAAAATGCACAAGCTGGACTCTATGATGATGAAGAATGTGCGGAGTGCTGCCATCAATGCAGATTGCGTTGTTGTTGTTGTTGATGCTTGTAGGGCGCCTGAAAAGGTATTCTTTTTCGTTTCTCTGGAAGAAAACTATGCATTCTTGTCGTCTATAACTAGTGTACTACTTATCTGCTATAATTAGATTGATGAAGTATTGGAACATGGAGTTGGAGATCGTACGAGCAAGCTGCCAACCTTGTTGGTTTTGAACAAGAAGGACCTTATCAAACCCGGTGAAATTGCAAAGAAAATTGAGGTATTAGAAACTCGATCACTGTGGCTAAATCCTTTATCTTATGGGGAAATGTTATAGATTTGATAAGTTTGATAGATATTGTCACTAGTGCTAATTCAGTACTAGATATTATGATTCATGATAACCTAACAAATCTTGTTAATAAAAGCATGGTTGGATCTAGTAAGTGCAACTTACTAGAAATCATGGTTGTGTCATATTATGGCGTCCAATTACTATTACGCAGTGTTTAGTCTTCTTCGACCTACACAGTTTAGCTCACAAGATGGAAGGGGGAATCCAAATGTGGTTTACTGCTAGTATAATGACGCCACATCTCTTGCAGTGGTACGAGAAGCTTACGGATGTTGATGAGGTCATTCCTGTGAGTGCCAAGTTTGGCCACGGGGTGGATGATGTGAAGGAGTGGATTCTATCAAAACTTCCTAAAGGACCAGCTTATTATCCTAAGGTGCGTAACTGCCTGTGCATTTCCAAATGCTTACTTGGGGAAAATTTTATTATTGAAGATTTCAAGAAGGTGGAATTGTAGCTGAAAATTTTGGAAATACTGTGTCATCTCTTTAATCAGTACACTTAATCAATACACTGGTTCTGAATTGATCAAAATTCTAGAATCCTCCTTTCAGATGGTAAAGATCTACATTTGAAATCAAATTATTGCTTGTCTTCAGGATATTTCTAGTGAGCAGCCGGAAAGGTTTTTTGTGGCTGAAATAGTCAGAGAAAAAATCTTCATGCAGTACAGAAATGAAGTCCCTTATGCATGTCAGGTAAACCTGCACTTGAAACTGTTATTTAAATTCAAGGTTTCTGTATAATTCTTGAGGATACTAGCTTATGTGCTTCACTGCAACCTTTTCTACAACCGGACAGGTTAATGTTATTAGTTATAAAAGTAGGGTCAATGCAAAAGATTTCATCCAAGTTGAGATTGTTGTGGAGAAGAACTCGCAGAAAATCATCCTTATTGGAAAGGTAATCCTTTCTGTTCTCTTATATATTATACACAGTCTTCTTGTTCTGAATATCTTTTGTTCAGATTTTGATTAGAAAGAAAAGCAGTGAATGGCTGCTAAGGTTCCATATTCTTAATTTGTAATTATGTGGTGCTAACAACTTAACATAGATAGAACTTTTTTTAGAAAAAGCACATAGATAGTAAGAAGGCATAAAACTGTAGGATCCTTCTAGAAAAACATAATTTGAAGAGGTAGCATGTATAACAGTATAAGAATCACAAATTTGAGACTGAAATGTAAGTATTGATTAAAATGATCAATACTGGTGATGATCTTTGGACTGATTTTATAGGGTTGCTTTCCTCAATATAAGACTGTAATATGTCCTGTGTTTATATGATTCTTTCTCTTCCCATCAAAATGGATAGGTTCCCTATACTAAAAGTGTCTAATAGCCTCATAAAAGAAAAGTCAGCTGCTTAGTAATGAATTTACACACATGCTTCAGCAATTAAATCCATTATGATTATATTTAGGAAGGAAAAGCTTTAAAGGTACTAGCTACAGCAGCGCGGCTAGATATAGAAGATTTCTTGCAAAAGAAAGTTTTCCTTGAGGTATGAACTATCAACTAATGGCCTTTGCTTAGGTCATCCCTTTGAACCAAAACATAATCTGTGCAACCTGTACAGATTGAAGTGAAGGTAAAAGAGAACTGGCGACAGAACGAAGGGCTCCTTAAGTACTACGGCTATGGTGGTCAGATACAAGCTTTGTGACATAAATATTCCTTTCGATTCATACATGTAAGCAAATCATCTTCCCTTCTTGCTGTTGGTTTTGTTCAATGAACGAGTCTTGTTATGCACATTTAAAGGCTGTAATTTAGATAAGAAATTGAGAAATGAGTACTTAGGGGCAGTTGTATTTGTGGAAGAGTGTCCCTGCATCATTCATTCATTCATTCATGCAGCTGTATAACTAGAGTTCTGAGCAAAGAATCTATCACTATCTTATCATGTTTCTCATGGATGGATCTCTTCAAAAAAATGGGAGATCTTGATATTGAAATGGTGACTGGTGAGGGGTGGACACGTGGCTGGAGGCTGAATAGAGGCAGACAAACCACGCCACATGTCTAGACATATGAGGTGCCGCTCGTCACGCCACAAATTAATGCAGAGCACCGCCATTCATTGTTACTTTACCCCTTCCCTTTCTCATCTTTTTCTAACTTCTACTTTGAAAAAAATTACATTATATATGTAAATAGTTACCTAAACACCTTTATTATTTGGGAATGGCCCATTATTTAAGGAAGTTAAACACATTAAATGTATTGTACACAAAGTGTTCACGTTTCAGACGTACGTTTGCATAATGTACAATTATACATATACATAATTGATAGTCCATTAAGAAAGGAAAAATACATACTACCATACATATATAAAAAGGTGATCAGTGGAGAAAGAAAGCAATTTGGAGAGCAAAAGAAGGGTCAGTTGTTTTCTTCTAATGCTTTATACCACTTTTACTGGTCTATGTTAGTTGGAGAAATAAATATGGGGGATACATAAATTTGCATTTACTTTTGTAACTTTTTTTCGCCACTACCAGTCTCCCAGTGTATTAGTTTATAGTTCCGTTACCCTCGACTTGTTACGTTTAATTATTTAAATAGATTCATTTGAATAAAAAAGTCCCAAGGTGGAGAGAATACTATCTTTTTTTATCTTTTATCAAAGAGTTGCTTATGACTTCATATATTACAAAAATTAATGTCTTGAATCGAAAATATTACTATGATTAATGTTTAAAGAGAGAAACATGAGATAATCATTGTTCTTCTTGTCGGTATAATGATAAGTTGATAACATATATTTGTGACCAGCATTTGCATGCAAACCAAACGTTAATGCCTTATGGGTACGTAAATACTGTATTGCAGTAAGTATCCCTTCTAAAAGTAAAGAGCATCTAATCGACAATGACTTATTACACAAATAAATAAAGACCCACAAATAAAAACTTGTGACCCACTCCCTTTATCAAATTAAGGAATCATATCATATATCCATATATTATTTATATTGTTAATTCATTTCGGAACACCATATTAATTCTCTATTTTACGTGGTGTTTTAGAATTGTTCACTTTTTTATTTTATTTTATCTAAGTTCTCTATTTTTTATTATTAAAATATATTTTCGATGATAATAAATAATCAATTAATAATTAATTAAAATATATTCGTCCTACAATCCACAATTAATCGGCCACATAAAGAGTTATTCTATCTTCAATATTTATTTTTTATCGTCAACAAATTCATTAGAATTTGAATACAAATTTTCTCATTCACGTCGTATTCCACGAACACCACTAGTTTTGTTCATATATTTTTCATTAAGAAATATATGGAATTTAAATAATAATATTGTCATAGAGAATTTAAACTGGACATCTGTAACTTCATACATTAGGTTAAGACACATAACCAAGTTATATTTTTTTATACAGAAAATATATTCTCTAATAAGTGTACATATATTAAAATATTCAAAAGAAAAAGGTATTTTAATACATTTCCCATGAATTCCGATGTACATAACTGCAATTTATTAACTTCTCATAATTTCTTTAACCTTTCCCATTTTCTCTTCATCTTCTTCACTATCCGAAAATGAAGCAGCATTTGTGCGTGATTGTCTTCCTCCTGTACCTGCAACAAAAATGGGTTGATGCAAATGCAAATGGAGACTCCTTCATCCGAATCAGAGGAGTCCATTTCATGCTCAACGGCAGCCCTTTCTATGCCAATGGGTTCAACGCCTACTGGCTCATGTACCACGCCGCCGACCCTTCCCTCCGCCCCAAAGTGTCCGCCGCATTCCGCCAGGCCGCCGCACACGGCCTCACCTTCGCCAGAACCTGGGCTTTCAGTGACGGTGGCTACCGTCCTCTGCAGTATTACCCTGGCTCTTACAATCAACAAATGTTCAAGGTAGTTCCTTTTCTCAAAAGTTGCAACCTTTTCTTTTCTGTGATTATGGTCTTGATTTTTCTTTCTCTGTTTGTTTGTGTGTGTGAAGGGACTGGATTTTGTTGTGGGTGAAGCTAGGAAATATGGGATTAAACTGATATTGAGTTTGGGTAATAATTATGAGAGCTTTGGAGGGAAGAAACAGTATGTGAATTGGGCTCGAAGCAGAGGGCAGTATCTCACTTCTGATGATGATTTCTTTACTAACTCTATCGTTAAAGGCTTCTACAAGAATCATATTAGGGTATAAACCAGTCCTTTTCTTCTTGGTGTTAGAAATTTTATTCAAGAATAATCATCTGTTGTATGTACTATGATTTATGTGTGTTTGTGTTTTGTAGACTGTTCTGAATAGATACAATACAATTACCGGAGTGATGTACAAAAATGACCCCACAATCATGGCTTGGGAACTCATGAATGAGCCTAGATGCACCTCTGATCCTTCAGGCAGAACTATTCAGGTAATCTCTTGTTTCGGTCATATATATATATATATATATATATATATATATGTATCTTAGACCATTAGCACTATTATTAAGCTCTACTTACCCAACTTCCCCCCAATAGGCATGGATAATGGAGATGGCTTCTTATGTGAAGTCTATTGATAGAAACCATTTGCTCGAAGCCGGCTTAGAAGGATTCTACGGCCAATCATCACCTCGGAGGACAAGATTGAATCCTGTTTCCAACATAGGGACAGACTTCATTGCAAACAACATGGTTCGAGGGATTGATTTTGCAACTGTGCACTCCTATCCTGATCAATGGTAGTACTCATTATAGTTTCTTGAAACGAATATGAATTATAATTTAAAGACTGTGACATTATTCTGTTTATGGATTAGGCTGTTAAACTCAAACGAAGAGAGTGAGCTCTCATTCATGAACTACTGGCTTGATGCACATATTGAAGACGCTGAGCGCATTCTGAGGAAGCCCGTACTCATCGCAGAATTTGGAAAATCTTGGAAGGATCAAGGCTTCAGCTCCTACCAAAGAGACTTGCTCTTTAAAACTGTGTATTTCAAGATTTATGCTTCTGCAAAGCGCGGTGGAGCTGCAGCTGGAGGCCTCTTCTGGCAGCTTTTAGCTCCTGCCATGGATAACTTCAGAGATGGGTATGAGATCGTCCTCGACGAGAATTCCTCCACTGCAAATGTTATAGCACAGCAGGCTCATAAACTACACCAGATCGTGAAGATATTTAGGAGGATCAGGAACTGATGCATAGCCTCTCTGTGTCTCTGTCTCTGTCTCTTTGGGATGGATGCAATTCATCCAGGAGGGTAGTTTAGCAAGAAACAAGAACTATATAGATATATATATGATGCTTGAGTGTATTTGAGATCAAGTGTAAGCATATATGTTAAGACCTTCAACCTTTATATATATGGGGTTAACCTCAAGAATTTTTCTGCAAGTATCTTTAACATTAGTAAATATAAGTATAAATTTCATTTGATTAAACTCCTCCAATTGAACAAGGATCCAATCAAGATAGTTCAGAACTAAATCTGAACTGAATTTCTATACATCACTAAACCAGCCCTGGTAACTGTGAAGAACAAAGCAAACAACAACTACAATGGTAACTAATGTTAACAAAATCCTAACCCACAAGAATGATATGAACAAGTTTAGTATAACAGAATTCCACGACCAGAACCAAAGGAACCCGAATATGGAACCCACGATTGCTCCGACGACCACTTGGCTAACTGTATGAAGACGCTGGGAAATCCGAAGCCATGCCTGCAACGATGACAAGGTTTACAATATTCAACCATGAAATGATTTTATTACAGAGGCTATTAACGATCAAGGTATGTAATGAAATCAGTGGATCGAATATAAAAGTTGTATACTTACAAAATAAGAACCGATCATAACAAATATGCCGCTTAGAGTGGTTGTAAGTACATTTGCTCCGAACCTCTCTATCACTGCGTAGAAGGATACACATTATATATCCAATATGCTTGTAATAATAAGATAGAACAAAAGGGAACAGTTCAACTGGTAATTGCACTGATTTGGTAAGACGGGCTTACATGAAATAATGAGAAACAATATGGTAAAAGTTATAGACTGCGCATGCGAAGAAGGCATCCCCGGGTCTGATCTTAATGTAGAAACAGGCCTTTCTTGATTTAGTGCATTCTTAAGTACAACTGAGAGCAAAGCATTGAGTGCAGATCCCAGAGCAGCCCACATAGCTTCTGCATCGTGCCTCCAGAGTAGGATTGCAGTAAAAATCGCCGAGATAAGCCACTTGCTCTGATCAATTGTAAGAAGCCAATGAAATTAGTAAAATTAATTAAGATTGCCAAGAGCTTTTCAGGGAAATGGTTATTTTCAATCCAAATGGTGTATATATATGCATTATCAGCCAAAACAGGTCATGTTGATATTGCAGCCGAGTTGCTGTAGACAAAAGACAAGTGAAGAATTCAAGAGGAGGAAATAATGGGACAACATAGAGCCTTTGAAGTTGAACTGAGGGAGCTTTAAACTGAAACTTCAAGGAAATGCTTTAGAGCAAAACTAAGATTCTAAATATGGCATATATCCCTACTTAACATGACTTTATGTATAACAAAGACAAACATGACTCTTTGGCTTCTGTAATAGTACATGATTGAGCCCACCAAAAGAGAAAATTCCATAACAATAAGCATCAAGAAGACATATGTACAATAAATCATATTATTATTTCCTGCAGGTTATTTAGTTGCTAAGGTCCCTCACAACAATGAAGATATCACTCACAATTCCTACACAAACAAGTGCGAGCATTGTGCAATCATATTCAATATTTTCTATTAGAAACCAGCAATTTTCCTTTCCATTCACACCAAATTCTGTAACCAGATCAATCCCTCAAATGATTTCATCACCAATTTACTTCCACTCAGATTATAATGAAGACCCTCAGAACATTTCAGTTCAATATAACTTGCTAAACCCACAAAATTTCCAACTTCTAGTTCTCACATTATCATGAATTTCAATCCAGCAATGGCCTTACATCAACCAGCATGTTTATACACCTATTCAGATTACCAAGTTCTAGTAAATCCTTCAGCAACACCACAAAAGCATTCTAGTTCTAGAAAGAATTACCAAGTTTCAAATTATAACTCTAATGTACTATTCCATAACCTTTTCCACACATAAATACAAGGAGATGAGGTGACAACCAAAAATCAAGTAACCAACCAAGTTATTCATAGTTGCCTCAAAACCTCCATCTTCAAAAGTCAAAGACTCATCCACAAAGGCTTCCTGCTCAAAAGCAGCTGGAACTCCATCATCAGTCGTACTTGCACGACTCCACCTAAAACCCTTCATTTTACAAAGACTTTCTCTCCTAATATCCCAAGAAACAGATTTCCTGCAACTCAATTGCCCTGAAAAACTCAATCTTTTTGAAACACCCTTGGCGGGTTCTTGAATATTTCTGAATTCAGATACAGAAAAAGTAGTAGCTGAAATGGGCGTGGAAATTGCAGACATGCTGACCTCTTGGATTTTGGTGGTTTATTCGTTCTGCTTCCTTCACCACCACTGGATTTGAATCCAAATCAAGAAACTAGGAGACGTAATAAATTAATAATCAACCGTGTTTGGTTGGACAAGTCAGAAATGAACGCTTGGACCACAATATTTTATTTCTGACCCGAAAAGAGAAACAAAACCCAAATATGCTGCGTATGTATTTATTTATTGGCATATTTCTATGTATATTGTGAAAAATTAGGAAGGAAAAGATCGTACAAATAAAGGCCCTACTAACAGTTATTTTCATTTTCACTAAATTTGTGACCAATGAAGATGATGATATATTGATTTGTAATTGTACAAAGAAAAGCTTTGTGATATTGAAAGACGTGTTTACACGTTTTCCATGTCCATCATTTATTTTTATTTATAGCAGTATGACTTTTGGTAGGAAAAGGAGAGGAAAGAAGCATTTTATACATTCATAAATTTGGTGGGCTGGACCACGGTTTCGGCCTATCAGCAGTATCTATATACATATATATGTGAAGAATAAGCCTACTTTCAAGTCTAATGCTATACATAGCTCATCAACTAATGCTTCTTTCCTCTCCTTTTCCTACCAAAAGTTATATTCCTTCTTCCAACTATTCTTCCAACTAACTTGGAGTGTATACTATTTTGGACCGATACAACTAAGTTGAGATGTTTCTTTTTTTAGATACATTTATCCGCACATAAATTTAAATAATATACTCCCTCCGTCCCACTAAACATGTCTTGTTTTATTAAAATAATACACTCATCTGAATATAAAACAGGACGTGTTTAGCGGGACGGAGGGAGTATATATATTCATATCATCACTTTATACATTTTTTAACTTTAATCATACACTTCTTAATTACCGTGCCTAAAAGAAATGTCTCAATTTAGCTGGGACGAAGGGAGTATTAGTTAGTGTGTCTATGGTAGTTAATTTTCGAAATAAATAAAAATAATTCAATTTGATTTTATAACGTTCTAGGCCTACCGAGTGGAAGCCCGTTACGCGACGGCAAGTCAGCAACATAATAGATCAACTAGCAAATTTGATGTTCGTCCTTATTTTACAAAAGGAATAGTTAATCATATTGTTTGAGGATCAATTGAAGTTCATATTTATATTGTGTTATATATGCGTTATTTTATTTCAAGTGAAATGTTACAAACTTTTTAAAATTTAATAATTAAAACAAGAGTTAAATGTGTGAGTCATGCATGTTATTATATTCAATTATCAGACTTACATATCCATTCAAATTTGTGTCAGAAAATGTATACTAGAGAATATAAGAACATGATCTTCTGATCTTCGATTCTAATAACTTGATGTCTTGGGAAATCAATTTTCTTGAAATTAAAGTTTAGTCGCGAAAACTGACAAAGTACACGCAATGGCGAATATGAAGATTACCAAATTATTATAGTCCAATCCACTATCCACTAATTTAAATACACTTTGATTTGGTACATGTTTTGTTTTAAGAAAGTAGTTTAACTTAAAATATATTGTGTATTAAAAAAGTTTGAGTCTCATTTAATTTATTAAGTTGTGTGTTGTGACTGAATAATCCACTTATCAAAAAAGGAAAAATGAAATTAGATGATAAATTCGACAAAAATAACAAATTGATAACAATTGTGTGGACAGATGGGGTACTAGTTTAAATTCATTCATAAAAAGATGTTTCATCTATTTCAATAAAGATGACATATATTTCCGACAATTATTTAGGATCATATTGTAGGAAGTAAAGGAAAAGTTATAAATGTGTTAGGTCATAATTTTTAAAAAAATTAATTTTTGATATTTTTTAGTTGTGTCAAATTTATTGGAACAATTTAAAAAAGAAAAGGTGTTATATTGATTGGAATATAGCCAATATATAAAACCTAACATTAGGTAGATAAAACTATCAAAACTCTATTAATTAATATCGAAAATGCTCACCCGCCCGCGGTGGGCATTTCTTAATGCGCCCGCGGTTGATGTGGCATGCCACGTAGATAAATATTAAAACTTAAATATTTTTTATTAATTATCACTTTCCGACTAGGGTTTATTGGTTAGAGTATAGTTTAATATTATTTAATAAATAATAATAATAAAAATAAAATTAATAAAAAAACGAAAAATATAGTGACTCGTATGATGATGTGTCAATGATGTGGCATTGCCACATCAACCGCGGGCGCATTAAGATGTGCCCACCGCGGGCGGTGGAGCGCTACTCTAATTAATATAGTAATAGTGTATATCGAGACAGGTCTAATCTAAATCAATAGTGCTTTTTTTTTTCTATGCCCTTAATTAAGAAGTAAGCAAGTGTGGACCTTCAAATGATTAACAACTAGTTTGTGTACCCGTGCGATGCACGAAAAGAATTAAAAATAATATAAATAATTTTAATTATAATTATTTAAAACACACAATTATATACTTTTCGTGTAACGGTCCATACAAATTCAAGTTAAAAAAAGAGTAACATTGTTTCACATTTTTAATAGAGCACTATGGTTACAACTAAATATAAATAATTTATTATGCACCAAATATAAACATGCAAGAAAAAGAGTATAATTAATTTATTAGGTTTCATGCTAATTAATTTATCATATTTAATCTAACATCAAGTTAATAGGTTAATCCAAATATATGGTTAAGGTATTTTCTCATTTTAATTTCATATAAGAATCTTTTTTATAGAGTAAGAACATATGTGGTACATTACAGTCTGTTTCATTTGTAAAATATATATAATAGATAAAATTGATAACATATTTTATTTATAAATTTCTTATTTTCGATTAACAATTCATCATTTTTTAAAACATTTTTAATAATTTCGCCATTTTTTCCAGTATTCCAATGAGTGATAAATTTAAATGTATTTACATGCAAAAAAGAGTGAGATGACATATAAACTATTTTACGGTTAAAACGGACAATTCAAATTTATGAAATTAAAATATCAAAATTAACGACTATTTTATAATCCGACAATGAACATATTTTTTCTTAAAGCAATTCATATATATTTGGTCTCGACAAAAACAAATAAAGAATAAAATTAGAAAAAAACAATCATTTATACAAAATTGAAAAACTTAATATTTAGTGAAAACATGTAACCTATAATTTGGGTAATAAAAATATTACTCTACATGTCCCGTTAAAAGTGTGTCATGTTTTCTTATTGAACCGTCAATTACATTCTCAAATAGAAAAAAATTATTTTTAAAAATTAAGTCTCAGTTTTTTATAGTCTTAGTTGATAAAGAGAATATAAATATTATTTAAACTAATATATTATTTTAAAAACTATAGTGCTACTAATGAGAAAATGAAACTATATTATATTTATTGTATAATTCTCATCAAGATTATTTTAAAACTATTTAAAAATGATATTAATTTAATTTACTTCATAAAATTTTCAAATGAATAATATAATTATAATAAAAATAATCCACTATGCATATATTATTGATTATAGATTAATCATTAATGGATAAATTCTTTCTCATGAACCTTATTATATATATATATAGAGTTATTTCGATATTTAAAATGATAGTAACTTGTTCATATGAAATTATTTTTTTATATCATATATCTAATTATAATTTTCATCACAATATTTAATTTATGATGTATATTGTACATGTTTTTACATATAAATAAATTAAAAATTAAAAAGTATAGTTATAAAAAAAAATGAATAGTTACTTTTATTACTTTCATTTGCCAAGTAATTTGGAATATTACTTTCATTTGTCAATAATTTTGAAGTTTTAATCATTATTTATTAGTAATTTAAATCATTTAATTTATATTTATGTAATGAGGCATTAATTTGCATATAATTACACAATTATCATTGAAATTGATATTCAATTGAAAACCTTGTTTTAATATATATATATATATGGGTTATACATGAAGAGTACCATTTTCGTAACTAAAAATGAAAAGTACCCTTTCTTGTAAAACTATCTAAAAAGTACCCAATTTATGTGTTTTTGACTCTTATACCCTTTTTTAACATAATTTCTCTATTATTAATATAGTTAAAATTAATTAATACCTCAAATGGAATAAATCATGCATTTCTATCAAGCTCATCACACTTCCGTAACATGTAAACCAACTTTATACATTTTTGACCGATAAGCTACCGGGTTTTATCCACCGGAAGTTTTAGGGATCACGTCCAACCACTCGGAGCACCGTATGGTTTCTAGTCGTAGATTCCTTCAGCAGCCTTCAGCACAGCTCTCGTTCGTTTCCTACTCGGGGCGTAACAGTATTTTGTTGGTAAAGAAAATACGAAATTGGATGAGCAAAAGCTCGATATTTTATTAAGGAATTATATAATATTTATTACAATATAAGTAAATATCCTTTAGGGAGGAGACAAACTTGTTTAGCTACCTATGGTAGCTGGAATTGAAACTCGCATAAACTAGAAAGAGAAATACAATGTTTATTTTGAAGAAAACTTAGAAGATTTTTCGATGCTCTAAACTTCCTCCCTTGTCTGGTTTATATAGGAGTCTCTAAGCCTCCTATCCTTGCTGCATTATTGTCTTGGATTCCTTATCTTGTGGATGATCCTTCTTTCACGTGAAGCTGGGTTCAGATAAGGCTGTCAACACAATTATCTTGTAGTGGTCGGACCCCTTCCTTGAATTATTTTCTGAAGTTAGTGGTCTGTCCCCATTATTGTTTCACCGACGATTCCTTTTTGGGTGGAACGTCTCTTTCTGTCACCCACCTTTGTCTTTTTCTTTTTGGCGGGTGCTTCTCGATCACATGCTTTCTTTTATTGAAAGCATCTTCGGCTATACCTTCACATGACTTCTTTATTTTTGTTGGGGCCCTTGGAGTTCGTCCTTTCAGAGAAGTATTCTTCTCCCCATACTTATTGGCTCGAAATTTCTTCTTATCTTGTTTAGGTAAGAAGCCTTTTCCGAACTCGAGTTCTCGTTGGGATGGGAAGTCCGAACAGATCTTGGACTCCCAATGGCCAAAGTGAGTCATGTTGCAGAATTTGTGATGAATTTATTTACTCATTGCTATCTTGTTTTCCCACAGAAGAGTTCTTTTTCTTTCGAACGACTCCTCCGCAAACTTGATTGTTTTTCCTGTCATGGTATTTAACAGGAATGTTCCATTCGTTGAGTTCTGGAAGAACTTGAATGGAAACTTGACTTTTTCCATCTCCATGAGACAGACCCAGAATCTCAATGCTCGCCTTGTTGTGATTTGATCATCAGAAATTGAGGCAATCATTGGAACGTCATTAGATGGTGCCTTAATTTGGTTAAAGGCATCCATTCGGGGTCTTCGTAGCCTTATGTAGTGAAAGGCCTCATGATTCCCCTTCCCTGCTGGTTATGGTGCTGCACTTATGAAATACAACTCCAATGTATCACCTCGGCAAAGTTGTTCATTATTTGCCCAAGTTTCATGCACTGCTTCCTGGATCCATTGAGGTAGACTTTTGATCTCTGAAAACGATGGAGACATAGTATAAACTAAGGCAAGTGCTCCAAATTCATACCATTGCTTGACATCTTGGGGTTTGATCCCGGCATCATCCATACCCGCGAATATTTTCCCGAAACATCAGCCCTGCTTGAATTAGGATTGATACCTACTCTTGTAAGTAGTTTCTCTCAGTTCGCTTGTAGGCCTGTTCAGAGGAGGAGAAAACAATCATGTTAGTATTAGCCTCAGATTTGCCTGAGACTAATCTCTCCCTCTTTTTCCCCAGAGGTGCTGGGTTGACATGATGGTTCAAGTGGTGAAACTTTTGCATCATCTTTTTCTTGAGCCAGTGGTTCAGACTCCATTGACTTAGAACTTGCTCGAGGGGTATTCGATTCCCCTTCTATCGATTTAGGTGCCGAAACACGAAACTCTACTTTTTCTAGAGGTTTTCTAGAAGCCCGCAGGATTGGCTTTTCCAATGCTAACCCTAACTGAGTATAGGTCAACAAACAGGCTCGTATTCTACCTGAGACTTTCGTCTTATCGGTAGATTATATTTTCCCCATCTGATCAGCATGGAGAGTGCAATCGTACCATTCTTCAATAAGCATCTCCAGGTTTTCTCGGAGATGCCTCTGGGCTAGGATGATGGATTCAATCTCAGCAGGCTCCATCGCTTGTTAGAAAATCTGCAAGAATATTTTCATGAGATTTTAACACAACAATATCATAAATATAATATTGACATAAAGCTTGCCATCTAAGTAATCTAGCCTTTTCAGGCTTTGATTCTATGTTGTTTTTTAGGAAAGCTTTAACCTGTGTATTGTCAACTTTTAAAGTAAATTTCTTTGCTAGTAAAAATAAAGGCCATTTTTTAAAGGCCTTCACAACTGCAAAGAATTCCTTTTCGTTGATATGCCATCTAATGGCCTCGTTTTCTGGGAACAATCCACTGTAATATCTGCATGGTTCTTCTCCATATGGAGTAGTCTTCATTAGGACAGCTGCCCACCAATGATCACTCACATCTGTATAAAGGACCAGATCGTCCTCATCTTGCGGTATTAAGAGCTTTGGGAGGTTTCTACATTCCTCCTTTAGTTGTTTCATTCCTTGTCGATGTTCTTCTATCCAGATGAACGGAACATCCTTTTTTAGCAAACTGCTAAAGATCTTTCTATGCTTTGCAAGATTTTTGATAAACATTCCTACAAAATTAACCACTCCTAGAAAACTCTGAAGTTGTTTTTTCTCTTTCAAATTTTCTGGAAAATTTTGGACCTTTTGTACAATATGATCCTATAAAGTAATTCCAGATTCATCTATCTCGATTCCCAAAAATTCCATTTTTTAGGTTACAATTATTGTCTTCTTCTTTGACAGTTCTAATCCTTCCTTGTAACAAACATCTGCAAATAATTCAAGATGTTTGATATGTTCATCCATATCTTTTGATGTTATTAGTATGTCATCAATATAGACAAACATGAAAAAAAATAATCTTTAAAAAGATTATCCATTTTCTTCTGGAAAATCTGGGGAGCATTAGCTAACCCCATTGGCATTGCATTCCAAACAAAATGCCCTTGTGGTGTTGAGAAAGCTGTAAGTTTCTTCCTTTCTTCCTTCATGCGAATCTGGTAAAATCCTGATTTGCAATCAAACTTTGAGAAGACCTTAGCATTTCGTATACAGTTAATAAGGTGATCTCTACTTGGGATAAAATATCCATCAAACTCAAGAATATCATTAATCCCTTTGTAATTAATGACAAGTCTAGGTTTACCTCTTTTGATCTCACCATGATTCCTTACAAGAAATCCTGGACTACTGTAAGGAGAATTGGTTGGCTCGATCAACTTTAAATCAAGGTGTTCCTTGATAATGATTCTCATATCCTCCTGATTTTTTAAGTTCATCAAGATTGGTCGGAACCTTATGAACTCATGCACCCTTTCTGGCTTTACTTTTAAGGTTGCTTTGAGTTGGTTCTTTCCCCACCATGCTAAAGGATTCTCATTGTAGCATCTCGAGATTTTTCTTTTAACATCTGCAAGAGAAACCTGCATTTGAACTTTAATTTCTATATTAGAAATTAAAGATGTCTTAAGGATATGAATTTTCTTAATTTGAAGATCCTTTTCTCGGATACAGCTAAGCACTGCTTCACTGAACCTTCTTTAATCTTTCATTTTTGGTTGACGAAGTTTGTCTTCATTCTCACCACGTTTGCTGTGAAAAACTACTGGTATTTGGCGATTAAAAGCCCCTTGCAGCCTTTGAACAACTAGTTGTGAACACTAATCTTCTCCTTTCATTGTCCTGCATGTATCTTTTGAACATCTGTAGAAATTATTTCCCAACAGAATGTCTGCTCCAGTATCATGAAAATAGATTGGTGGAGTTTTAACCTTATACCAAGGTGTTTGACCTGCCCCCCAATTAATATTTTCATCTCTTTTACTCCTTTGGATAAGAGTAAAATTCTTTTAGAGAAATCTCTTCCAGCAATTTGTGGTAACGTATTCTCAACTTCTGCTGGGAAGATTTCTCTTCTTGCTGTGCAAATTCCTGCTCCGGAGTCAATATAGGCAGCGAAGTATTCTGCCTTATATTTTTTCATATAACACCCCATTTGGAATGTATATAGAGAATGGACTTGTCATACGATTATGAGTCTTTTTTTCCTCTATCGTAATTCCCATTCCATTGTCAACTTGTTTCCAAGGTTTGTATTTTTTCAGGAAATCAAGTCCTAGTACCAGAACATCTTCGCGTCCTGCTCTGTCTTTGATTTCTACAATCCCCCATGTCTAGGGTTTCATTGTAATGATTGATCTCTGGCTGTTCTAGATAATACAAGATGCTGCAGGGAAAGTTATTTTCCCATCTTGTAATATCAAATTTGATCATCATTCCTCTCCATCCTTCTGGGCACTTCACATTGACTGAAACATATACCTTCCATGTGATTGATGTTGACTCTCTTGGATAAGTTTTCTTCCAAAAGATTGAGAAATAATTCTATCTCCTTGGAAAGATAATCTTCTTGTGCTTATCCTAAGACTTTGATCATGTCTTATGACCGGTCTTTCTTGAATTTGAATGTTGACTTCCCTTTTTTGTGGAATCTTCATTCTGTCGGGACCAATGGCTGTAGTCACCTTCTTGAAAATATCAGTTATTTCGATGAATTGCTTTCCTAAGAATAACTCTGTATGATGAGAGTTGGAAAACGCATACAAAATATAATATGTTATTGAATAAGGTGTGTTTTCCTCATCCAATAACTCATTTCGTTTGAAATCCTGATAAAGGGTCAGACCTTTACTGAAGCCCGAGTCGTTGAGATTGTAGGCAATCTTGGGATAAATAATCCCAACGACTTGACCCGCACAAAGATTACCCGCAATGGTTCCCATCACTGAATCTTGCAGGTTTCGGATCCTCCTATCACATATCGTTATGTCAATTGGAGCGTCAATCCCTGTGAACATCGTTGATTTGAGTACCAACTGTATTGCCCCAATATGCATACATTTCATTTTCTCGGCAATATCTGGTTTAAGCTTTTCCAAACCCTCGCGTATGTCGCTTGCTGGAATCAATTGCATTTCCTCCTGATTTCCAGTAAACTCGATCGGAAGTGACATCTCTCGTCTAGTAATTCCATAGACGATGTGATGTTTTCTTCTTCCTAGACTGAAGTTCCTAAGAACATTGTCCAGATTGCTTGCATTAAAGCCTTGATACTTTTGAATGTTAAATCTTTTCTTCATGATTTTGTCGATCAGACTTGGAGAGATCATAGTTTGACTGGAAAATCCAGTCCGATCTTCTCTTTCTTGATGACAAGATTCTACTTCAATCTGACGATTTTGTAGATCCATCAGATTCTCCTTCTTCACTAAGGATTTCATCCTGCTCGTATATACTCTCGTCTGAGGGTATATCTTCGAACTGGTAAACTTGTATCAATTCTTGGTAGTAGATGGCATCTTCGATGTTTGGGGTAGACTCGAACTTTTGCATGCCTCTTTGTTCATTGTTTGGAAAATTTGTTGAAATGTGCCCCTTTGCCCCGCAGGTCCAACAATTGCAATCCTTAAAACTTTCGTTAGCTCTAGTATGAGCTTTTCGGAAAGTTTTTCTTACTGGAGTTCTTCCCTGGACACGGTTTGAGCTGGATCCCTGGAATGAAATCCTGCTTCTGGCTGGTCCGCTTCTTTGTCCGGTTTTGTAGGATCTAGCCTTCTGTCTAGACCACATTGTCGTTGGTTTCCAAGTTTTTCTTCTTAGGTTTCTTTCTTTGGAATAAGGTTGGTACCTATTCCTCTTGCTTTTTGTTATTGATGGATCGCCTCTAATAACCACTGGAAGATCATTATCTTCGCAATTTAGAGGAGCTGCTTTATTGATTCTTCGCAGCTTCTTTAGACTTTTCTGAGCGGTGGCTTGTTGACACCATTCTGAAAGCTTTTGATGTACATAAGACATCCTTTTGGCGATACTGTCATTCGCTTTTGGGATATATTTCCTGATTAGCATCTCTCTCCACAGGCTTGGAAATTTTAGGAAGAAAATTTCCTTTGCAATTGTTTCATCAGCTTTTGACTGATGTTGGTAGATCGTGAAAAGTTGAAGGAACTTATTGAGCGCCCGTTGATCTAAGATAACAAGCCTTAGATTATAAAGCACCAATAAATACTTTCTTCTTTTCTCTTTATCGAATCCTTCATAATATCCTTCGCCGATGAAATGATCTTTGAATAAGACACTCATCCTTCGGATAATTTCGGTGTAGGATTCCTCAATGAAGCATTGATTTTTCAACCCAATGTGGAATCCTTCCCAGGCGATTTTCATCACGCCTCCAAGACTAGTTTCAAGAATTTTCACTAGTCCTTGTTTGTCGAGGTTGAGTGTTGCCTCTGCAATCCGCATCGATCCTCCTCATTCATCTATTACTGATTCACGATCATTGAAACTAACTTCATCAAGATCGAGCATCACTCCATATGGATGAATGGGATCAAGGGTGGCCTTTCCAACCGGTGAATCTTGGATTCTAGGTTGTCGCCTTCTTCTTGTTCTTTCCATTAGTACAACCTCATCAGGTACAGTCGATGTATACGATGGTCCCGCATGGAAATCACGGGCTTCCCTCATGGCCTCTTCGGGTGGTGCTTGTTGATTTAGCGGCACTATTATGTGTGGAGGAGTATTGGCTTCCACCATCTGATGTTGGTTCATCTTGAGATCAACAACCTTCATGTTAGCAAAAGATTCTGCTAGCTCTTGTAGATCATCAAGTCCGAGTCTTTCAAAGTG
Source organism: Leonotis leonurus (assembly GCA_026898415.1). Classification (NCBI taxonomy): domain Eukaryota; kingdom Viridiplantae; phylum Streptophyta; class Magnoliopsida; order Lamiales; family Lamiaceae; genus Leonotis; species Leonotis leonurus. The sequence continues at coordinate 1,032,213 of JAPKLX010000046.1, forward strand.
ATTCATGATTTTTCACCTTGAAACATTCGTACATATCTTTCTACTTGAGGATCTTTGTCATTTTCCTTTACAGGTAAAGGATAGTTTGGCCCCTCGGTGAATAGCATCGTGTTCCTCTTTTCTAAACGAGATCTGTTCTCCAATTGGCCTACTCGAATCTGAATATCTTTCAAGATGGTTATAATTTCATCTTGTTGAGTAGATATTCGGTTTATCTCCTGGGGTACTCTGTACAGGCAGTTACCGTAGTTTTGCACCGTCTTTTGGATCTCCCTTAAATCAACCGAGAGTTTTGAATTATCAGGGTTGATTTCTTGGAAGACTGGAGTGAACTCCCTTATTTCTTGGCTCATTCGAAATGGGTAGGATGACCCATTTCCCTCTGCATTTCCACCTCTCTTTGAAGTGAACGGCCTACTCATTCGAAATGGGTAGGATCTTGGTATCTACTTATCATGACGATAATCCGTAAACTTTTATTTACAGATACAGGACCATGAGTCCTTTCGTCTAACTTGTCAGCCCAAAAAAGAAATTTTTCTTGGTGCTTACTTTCAGTAATCTCCAAATTTTGGAGAAAATACCTGTAACAAAAGCATCTCGAACAATTGTCCGAATCCATATTTTCTTTGATGTCTCCTCAGTTAGGATAAATACTATTATGTAATAAATAAGATATAATTCCTTAATAAACCTAAGGTTCTGATACCATTTTTAGATCCTTTATAATGCCAAGATTTATATCAAACATGCAAAGATTTTCGTAACAAAATATCAACATGTTCTAATTTCAATGAGTTATGCTCAAAAAATTTGATAAAAATCCAATCGTGAAAAACAAAAATTCGGTCGATACATATCCAAAACCCGGTCGGTTTTGGTCTCAAAATTCGATCATAGAAAACACAAAACTTGTTCATTATTTCTCGACCAAATTTTGGTTTAATATGAAAACCTTCCATATTTTAATTTTTTACTACCATTTTAAAATATTTTGAGCATCTTATTAATTGAAATAATTTTGAAATACTAATTATTAACCATATATGTAATAGAGAAATTTTATTCTTAATTAAACATTTTGGAAAGATAAACGTGGGTAAAATAGTTTTATTAGACACCTTTCATATATTTTTACAAAAGAGGGCATTTTTCATTTTAGTGTTATGGAAGAGGGCATTTTTCATAAATAACTCTATATATATATATATATAAGTCACAAGTCATGACAACATAATATAAAAAAGCCATTCTTGACTAGGCAGAAATTGTTTTTAGCAGTTTTGATCAAAGTATAATGGAGAAAAGAATTAATTACATAGTCCATGCATGTAGAATATTTAATTTGATTCAACTTATTGTCATTCACACAATTAAATTCCTTTTTCCTAAAGTTGTTTTTTACAGACAATCATCCTCAGATTATGGCCATCCAAAAGTGATTACTTGGAATATAATCAATATATATCACTTTCCTTTTCCATCTTATAACTAGTGATCATGACTCCAGATTCTCATTTGGTACTTTATTTAATTTTCTCATTTTCTCTTTGTGCAGTACTTGATCATGGTTTTACAAGATATATATTTTCTCCCACTAGTTCAGAGAGAGAATGTTCGACTAAGTTTAGCTTATAAGTTTTTGGAGTTTATAAGCTCTTGTAAAAGCTTATAAGTTGTCATGGTATTTGGATAAACGAGTTTATAAGTTCTTTTAAAGTGACATAAAATGTTATTTTTGTAATTTTGTTACAGATTATAAGTTCATATAGAAATAAGTTGGGGTGAAACTACTTATTTTTTGAACAACTTATAAGCTCCAAGAGTTTATTTTTACAACTTATAAGCTCTCAAAGAGCTTAATTTACCAAACACTTTGAAATAGCTTATAAGCTTCTAAACAACTTATAAATTATTTTAATGAGTTTATAAGTTCAATCAAACACCCCCTAAATGTTACGTCATGTTACTATTAGTGAAGTATAAATCCATAGAGTGACAACCCCTTCATGCATGGTTGGAAGCATCGAATTTAAGAAACAAATATTTTGATATCACTACGTCCACACCAAAAAAGTCATATTTCATTTTGAGACGTTATCTCTAAAAGAGGTGCACGTTTTTCAAAACAAAAATAATAAGGGATGTTAAATGATAATTATGGTCCAATTAGTGAACACTAATTGTACCTTTATTTTTTTTTTAAATTACTTTACACTTTAAAACCTAAATAAAGACTTTTTAATTCTCGTCCGGAATTAAAACCTAAGTAAAGACTTTTTAATTCTCGTCCGGAAAGAAATGTCTCTATTTACAAAGGACTGAGTGATAATAATTAATGTGTACATGCATGCATCGATGTTCTAGAAGAAAATTGTGGGTATTTACAATGCATTGTGCTTCATGATGGATGTCCTTTGTTTTAATTTTATATAATTCATATTTTCTTAATTTTCAATATTGTACGTATGAGAAACGTCAAATATTATCACACAGCCAAAATCGCAAGTTTTTTCTTCTATATATATATATCCCATGTTCCAATTTCACCAAAACGTACGCAAACATGCAGTACTGTCGCCTACAAATACAATATAATAAACTCATCGATCAGTGTCACAACACATTATTATACATAGAAAAATCATGTAACCACAATCATCATCGTAAGTTATAATAAAAATATAATTAATACTCCCTCCGTCCTACTTATAATGATATAATTTTTTTTTTGTTTCATTAATTTTGACACATTATAAAAAATAGATTGATATTAGTCTAAATAAGTATGGCATAATCTTATTAACTTAAATTTAATTAATTAAAATGTGAAAATTTAAATTTATAATCAAATATTTAAAATATTTAATTAATATAAATTTTAAAAAAAATATTAAAATATTTATTATTATATATTTAAAACTTTTTGTTTCAAATATCTTATTAATTGTGTGCGATGTGATTATAAGTATGACAAATGGTATAAGAAAAGAAGAACAATATTACTGCATGTGGTGGTGGTAGTTGAGATAAGATAGTAACAATTGAGACAGTCAATCTAAAATAAATAAAGACACATCACTCCACTGACTGATTTTCATCACTTCAGCCAGGTCTACGCCTAACACGTTGTCGTGCAACAAATAATTCTAATCTTTGATAAAAAAGATAATCAATAATTGTCCGAATCGAACCGTAATTGAATCATTACTAGCGGTTCATCAACATTATTTTTTAGTCTTGTTTTAAATAATTCAATTTTATATCTCTTAATTTATATATATATGTGTATTATATATATATATGATCATTTTTATAACCTATAAAGTTTCATGTTAACTTCCAAATTAATTAGTGTGAAAATATAATTTTGTTAAAGGTATTTTCAAAAAACTGGAAATTCAGGACAGAACCGTTGACTTTTGAACCAAAATCGATGATTTGGAATCATAACCGAATTGGAAGATTCCATTTTTGAACCATAGTAACCATGAACGGCTCGATTGCGCAATTCTAACTGTAACTAAGAACACGTCTATATATAATATATATATATATTTTTTTATATAATTGTGTGTATGCTAGCCTAGTGATAGGTGGTTAATGTTTGAAATAATAGGTATCAGATTTAAGTCATCCGTGACGCGACTTTTTAATTTAATTTAATATAATCAATTTTAAAAATATATAATTTGTATATTTTTAATTTGATTTTCATTATATTTAAATAAAATTAATTTGAATGAGTTGAATAGTGTCCTAGTAGGCTCTATGCAAGGAAAACCTAAATGCATGCATAGTGGGGGTCGGATTATTGTGCATTTGACAAGTTTGAAATTGGCATGTTACACTGTACTATTGATGCCTTAATTTTAGGGATGGAATATATTGTTTTTAACCATAGACTGTTTCTGTCATCAACTGTTTTGTCAAAGAAAAAGAATACCCTATCTAGATTTATACTTTGACTGTTTTTTTACCACATCCAAAATATCTGTTTCCATTTTTCAAATTTATTTTATTTTAATTCAAGATCATTTGCTAAAACTTCATCTATTTTTATCCTATTTTAATTTAGCCAATTAAAAAAATAGTCTAGTTATAAAACATTTCAATAAACGCGCGACTCCTAAAATTTTTTAGCAATCCAAATATATAATGTTGTGACATGAAACTGACAAAATCCAAAGGTAACAAATTATTGGATCTTAGAAAAGAGAGAATAAAAAAGAGAAGGTCAGCGATATTATAAAAGGTATTTAAAACAAAATTCTGATTAAAGTTTGTGCAAATAAGATAGTACTAATAAATTCCAAATTAATTAACATTTACTTAATAGTGTACTTAAGTACAGTTTGAGGTTCAAGAGCATCCACAATGGCGCTCTCACTTTGGGTGATTCCAGTAGTTTTTTTGTAATTTTTGAAAAGGGCTCATGAATTTTTTGAAGTTTTGCAAAATATTTTATACTAAGAGTTTCTTGGTTTGAATATCTCATATTTCATTTCTATTTTATTTTTTGTTTTTAAATACAATCTAAATTAATATTTAAACAAACATAAATTAAATTAAAATAAATTAATTAGCATTAATGAAAAAACATTATATTTTAGAATTTAAAATTATATTAATTTAACTTCAGAAATAAAATATAAGAAAATAAATTAAAATGAGGTGTGAAAGTGAGATGAAATGATATATTTATAGATAAAAGTTGAACAAATAGAAAAATAAAAAAAAATAAAATATACATAATTTTTTGAATAATAAAAGAAAAAAATTGTTGGGATCCCAAATCCATGAGGCACAATGACAGGCTCTCTCGGTCATAGGGCTCCCGAACTTAATCTCACGTATGAGAAACTGTCTCTCAAACCCGTTATTTTTCAGGGCAAAAAAATTCGCATAAGATCTCGATCTCCCGGACAGCGAGTCCCTGTCCGGACACTGCAGGTGCCGATGCTTTAATAATTGGTGCACGCCAGAGCTAAGTTGTGCCGTCTATGCAAAATGAGAACACGTTTGCACTTGACAGTTGACAGTATAGTTAGGTCGGTCAACACTAATATTTACAGTGTATATGTTTTTTTTTTCTTCTATGACTCCTATTGTTATTAAGACCTGCCGATGGGTAACTGTAGAGCATTAATATTATACTAATAAATTAACTTTACAGATGAACCTGAAAAGGATTTGGGTTAATCCTTCCATTAATATATAACTCATTCTTTCCCCCTACTATTGAAACTAGAGTGTATATATATTTACCATTATGGTTATGCTTACGATTACATTTGGAACAATAATCGAATAACTGATTCACAATTCAATTATTTTGGAACAATGATCGAATTATTGATTCACATTTTTGTTCAAGCGATTACGATTATTTAAACACTTCTGTACAATGTCATGTTTTGTGAAATGAGAAATTTTAAATGTTCAAAAAATTAGAGTCCCAACACCGTTTTTAGTTGACAATTACTCCTTATAGGATGTTTGACTAAAATTATTTTAAAGAGCATATAAGTTGTCAAGGTTTTTGGCCAAATGAATTTATAAGCTCTTTCAATGTGATATAGAAGGTTATTTATGTAATTTTGTTATAACTTATAAGTTAATGGATAAATAAGTTGGGGTTAAGCTACTTTAAACAGTTTATAGGCTCCAATAGTTTATTTTTACAACTTATAAGCTCTCAAATAATTTAATTTGCCAAACACTTTGAAAAAATTTATAAACTCCTAAACAACTTATAAGCTATTTTAAAGAGTTTATAATCTCAGTCAAACATCCCATATTTCTGTTGCTCATGAAAAAACCCACTTGAGATATTTTAATGAAATGAGAATGGGAGGTATAGTAGTATTTACCAAGAAAACAACTGTCTTATTGTTTAGTAATTATGAATAAATCATATTGATTACCTTGCTTGATTCTGATTGAGATATGATCGTAATCTGAGTTGCACTAAAAATGTCATCATTACATTATTATCTTTTTTAATATACCAATCATCATGGAAGTGTAGGTTCTCCCCATATATAAATAATTAATTTATTAAATTATTTGGAAGAAAACACTCTATAAAAAGGCCAAAGAACCCTTCCTTCCTCGAGTGATCTATTTCTTCCAAATTCATTCCAAAGAAATTCAACCACCCCTCTCAAAATCCAATAACACTTACTGATCATAACAAGTTTTTCTTCTGATATATATATATATATATATATAGTCTCTTCAAGAAACTAACTCTAGACTTTGGAAATCGATCCACGTAAAAATATAGAATTAAAATATTTATATCTATATATATACATATAATGGAGGGCTTTAATTTGAAGGGCCTGAAAAATAGCAGCAGTGGTAGTTTTCCGGCCAGATTTAGGTGTCTAGGAGAACTTAAGAAGGCGTTCCGCATTGCGGAGATTCTCATCCTTCTTCTCCTGCTGACGTGGACATCATCCAGGGTGCCGTTGGCCGTGAGAATCTCCGGCGACTACCTCCGCCGCCTCGTCAGCATCGTCCTCAGCCACCTCTTCGTCTTCTTCCTCTGCAACGCCATCGTCCTTGTCCTCTTCTTCAAATCGCGCGCTCTTCTCCTTCACCATGCTTTCCAAGATCATCACGAATTCCACCTCGACTTTTGCCAAGACCTCGCCGCCGGAGAAAGCTTCCGGAGAGCGGAGGAGATCGTCTACCAGGACAAGCAGACGATTCTCGAAGTGACGAAACTTAGAGTTCCTAGAAGGAGCCAGTCGGAGAATTTTAGGAGGGAGAAGGTCAGTGATTGCGGGAGGCAGCTGCGGCGGTCGGAGACGGAGGGGCGGTTGAGAGTGGAGGCGGCGGTGGCGGCGGAGGTGGTTGATGATTTGAGTAATGAGGAGTTTCAGAGAGCGATTGAAGCATTTATCGCTAAGCAAGTCAAGTTTCACCAAGAAGAAAAATTCACTATTGTGCTTCACTAATGTAACTAATTATTTCTCAGTTTTTAGTGAAAATTAATAATCTTTTTAAATGTTTTCCTATAATTTTGTTGTCTTAATTCGAAGATGAATTATATGTTGTTCACTTCCCCAGTCACAAAATTTAAGGCATCTCATTAGTAATTAGTGAATAATCCATGCAGCCAATTTAACTTGGTGCTATTTGAGTTTCAATTTCAAAAACTATCCAATTAAAGCGATGATTTTTTTTAGAAAAAAATGGATCATGTTAAATTTAAATTATAAGTCACGTCACGAAATATTCGAACTCGAAACCTATTACCTCGAAATAAGAAACATGATTTTTTTAATATTAAATATATGTACCAACATCTCTAGGAATAAAATCTACCAATGTTTTTAACATGCTTCCTCTTTGGTTCGTCCATCAATGTTTTTACACTAAAACTTTTCATTTGTAGTAACTAATGTATACACACAATCCAATTAAAAATCATAAATCACGTAGGACTCAAACTTTACTAACTACATTTTTATACATAAAGTCAAAATACTACGTTAAAACACGTAGTATCGAGTCAAACTGTTAAGAACATTCATAGATGGAGGGAGTAATAAAAAACAATTAAGATGCTTATAAAATGGAATGCTAAACTAAAAAGATACAGTAAAACCTCTATAAATTAATATCCTTGGGACTATGAAATTTTATTAATCTAGAGAGATATTAATATATCGATAAATTAATAATTTATTAATTAAAAGAGAGACTTTTTAAATTCAGCAAATTTGGTACATGTATTGAAAATAAATGAATTTATTATGTTTCAATTAATTATATTCATGTATCAACAACCAATTCATTGTGTATCTACTTTAATATATTCATGCAATAGCAAATTACTTTAGGCATTGCAAGATCCGTTCAAATGAAGAAATCTCACTCGACTCAAGTGAGACAAATTTTGAAGAAAGTCTACATGAGCTTGAGAATATGATTAAGGATGTTGGTTATCGCAATAAAATGGACGTCAACAAACTGGTGGACTATCCGGGCGAAAATGATGAATGTGCAATGGTTCAAAATTTAGAGGAAATTGTTGCTGATATTATTGAAGATCCTACTAATGACGAGGCTGAAGATGACTCAGTACCGCTAGAACCAGTCACGAGAAAGGAAGCTTTGAGCGTGACAACAACTCTTTACAATTTTTTGTTGCAGCTAGAGAACTCGACACCGGAACTCTTGGCAACCATTAAAAAAGTTAGAGATGAAATCCAATTAGATTTAAATTTTAAGAAAAATCAAGTAACAATTGATTCATATTTTAGCAAATTACCATAATATTTATAATTTTTGTAATATTTATGAATTATTAATTTAGAGTTTTGATGGGACCAAATATTTATAAAGGGATTTTTCGAAAACTTATTATTTTATTATCTTATCGAAATTGATGATATTTTACAAAGGCCCAAGTCAGGACTGAAAGATTTTATTATTTTAGAGAGGTTATTAATTTATCGAGTATTAATTTATAGAGGTTTTACTGTATGTATGATGAACTCTTGTAAGTTGGGCCGTCAATGAATCGAGTCTGAGTTGAAATTATTTTAAAATATTAGACCGTTTGAATTCGATTTAAGATTTTAAAATGTTATTCGAGTGTAAATTCGTTTGCTCTAACCAGTCGTGATACAAGAGCTGAACAAAGATTATACCAAACAGCGACTCGATAAGAAGATTTCAAAAAATTTCAAAATCGTGGGAAAAAAAATATTTTTGAGTTTGAACTTAAACTCGTCTCGTTTGATATTAATATTAATAGTTCGAGCTTATACAAATATTTTATTTTAAAATTTGTTATTTTAATTTGAGGCTCGATTGAAGGTTAGACGAAAGGCTTTTTAACATGCTCCATAATATGTTCATTAACAAACAAACTCGAACATGTTCGTGAACTCAACGAACTGAGTATCTGTCAAGTTCAAACTAGCACCAAATAATTTTTTTTTCTTTTTTAAATTGAGCCACAAATAATGCGTGAGTAATTCTGTCCATTTATGGTCCTACTTAACCGAGAGCCTAAATTAGAGGTGCCCAAATTAATTAGAAGTAGGGAACTGAACCGAAAAATCAGCCATAATTGGAATCCTAAAACTGGTTCCGAATCAGTTTAGTGTAACTCGGTTCCCTGTTCGAACCATCAAACCCTTTATTTTTTTTTAAAAAAAAATTCTATATATTGTTTTAGAAATACAATTTTATTGATGAAATGTTAAATATTGAGATTTTAAAATTAATAACCAACTCAAATAAATAAGAGTTGTCTTTATAATTAAAATTTTTAATTAAAAAAAATAATTTAAAGGTTCAAACCGAAGAATCGGTGGTTCCTTAACTAAAATTATAACGCCTTAGTTGGTTAAATTCCAATTCCAATTCCAACTTTTGAAACAGCGGATCCGCGAGTTCTACTCGATTTGAACCAAAAATGGAATCGTAGACACCTTTACTTATAAGTGATATATTAATTTCAAAACCATGATCGTGTTTGTAAATTTGTGGACCGAAATATAGTTTTGATTTTTCATCGATATAAATTAAGCATACATAAAATTTAATACAAAATCATACAAGAAATTGGATAGTTTAACATCCGATAAAGTGGCTAATCATCATCCAGAAAACAAATCATAACTGAAAAATGTACTTCTGCTAGTGTTAGCATCAATTTAATTAGTTACTATTATATATATATATATATATGTATACTTACAACAGACTGAAAAGGCTCATTATTTTCATTTGGACAAAAAATAAATTATATTGACTGCATAAGTTAATGATCCCAAATAACTAAAATAATTAAATTTATAATTACTGAATTACCGCATTATCTTTGAGCAAATTAAAGTAGCTTTAACTTTTGAAGAAAAAAAAAACTAGAGATTAGATTCTTCCTGAATTCAACTTTGTTGTGTTCTTTTGAGCTCCTCTTTTCCCATTGTTCGTCATTTTCCTCTTTCAATTTGTGAAGCATCATCATTACCAATTCCACTTTCATAAACAATTGGAGTTCTTTTACAATTAGTTTAACTTATCATCAATACATTGTCAAACCTTTGGCCATGTACAAACCCACAAACAACATTATTTATATTCAATTTATGATTATTTGTTCCTTCTAGCTTCTTCTTCTGCTTTTATTTATCTCCTTTTTTTTTTCTTTTCTGCACCCTTGTTCTTTTTAATCAATTATGTATCCCTATGTGCTTTTTGGAGAAAGAAGATATTATATTATATGTATTGTTTTTAGGGTTAATTGCTTGTATATTCATAAACTATTTGTAACTTTGGTTTTTTTCCATGATATTTTATTTTGGTGAATTAATCCATAAACTTGATGTTCTTTTTGATTTTTCCGACGATACTAAATTAGTTCTAAATTAAAATTAATGTGACAATTTAAATTCACACGTGACAATATTAGAGAACAAGTTGAATAAATTGAAAAAAAGAGGAAACACAAAATATCTCCAATTATAGTAGAAGATAGATAAATTGAAAACGAGAGATATATACATAACAAGGAGAAGATCGAGAAATCGAGGTAAATAGATTAAGGATTGCGGGAAATGACCGTGCATTTTTAATAAAACAATATCGTTACTCATTTTATGAGATGATAGCGTTTTGAATTGTAACACATATGTATTTTTTTTTATTTTATACAATTAAATTAAAATACCACATCAATTTTGTCAAAAAAGTATAACATCATGAAAAAAATTAAAAAAAATATTAAATTTATGGATTAATTGGCCAAAATAAAAGTTATGAGAAAAAACCAAAATTTCAAAAAGTTTCTGAATTTACAGGCCTTGTTTTTAATGCTCTATTTTTTTATTTTTTATAATACTACTACTCCTCAATTTCGTTAAAAGTGGTCCCATTTTTTTATTGAACTGCTTCATTAAAATTAATCACTTTTTAAAAAAATATCTTTAAAACATATTATTCATACTTTTTAAAAATTTAAATTTAAATTATATTTTTTTATAATTAATAATTATATTAAATTTAAATTATATAACTGCGACCTATCTGAGTATGAGATAAACACATGTATGTCGATAAAGTGAAAAACATAAATATAATTATGGAGGGAGCAAATCACTTGAAAGTTGCTCTCAATTGTTTGGCATTGGGGGTGTCATAATTTAGTGAGAACTAAGAGAATAGAAATAGAGCTAATATCTTCCTTGGACATTTCTTGGTTGACCAATCTCCCATAGAGATCAAACAAGTTGTCCAAGATTCCCTCTCCAAAGTGGCGTGCAATCATTGGTTCTTGTATGGATCTCACTGCCTTCCCCACTTCACTTCCACCAACACTAACACCATCATCACCATCCTTTTCCATCTCAAATTTCTCAATCACCTCTATCTTGAAAGACCCTTCTTTCCTCACTTCTTCTTCCAACTCTTCCTTTGATGCTGCATAGAAGTTCACTTCATATCTCTCCAATTTCTCCTCCGAAACTTCACCCTATATATACATACACAAATTCTTTAATTAATTACCATTAAACTAAATGACTTACTCGTGGTAATTACCACTAATGAATTATATTAATTAATGTACCTGATCAACAAGGGTAGCTAGAGATTGGTAGAGAATTTCCCATAAGAAAGAAATCCCCCTATCGACATGGCAAGTGCCACTCCTTCCCAACATAATCAGCACCATTTTGCCACCATTGATGAGCTCTTTAGACCTAGACTCAAGAAACAATGAGAAATCCTCTTGAAATTGCTTGTAGTATGCTTCCCTTACTCTTCTTGGGCTCCTTCCAGATATGTATATACTCTTCTTATTCATCGACACGTCTCCATCCTCATAAATCTCCTGAGGTATCTAAACCAAAAATACGATACGCTAATAAGTACTCCATTCCATTATTTTCAGCCTACTTTAATCAAAAAACATTCACAGAATTTGGTCAATAAAACAGACCAGACCAGGTAAGAATAACAAAAACGAGGAAGTTAATTTGGACTCGATGACTAACCCTAGACAGCCAGTGCAGACCGTACGAGGAATAGACGAAATGCAAGGAGTTTTCGGGGAAGATTCTGCCGTAGAATGTACCCGGATAACCGGCGATGTAAACCCCCGGGAAGCTACCGGGGTTTTCAGCCTTGATCTCGCTGTAGAGATCGGGCAGCGCTTGAAATATGGTGTTGAAATCGCTTGCCGGCAGATCGTTGAGGTAGAAACGGAACTCCGGCAGCGGAGCCTGTGTTTTCCGGCAGGCGTCTTGGACGGCGCCGATGAATTCCTTAACGTTTGAAAGCGTGTTTGGTCCTGATGAGCAGCCCATGTCAGCTAATCCCATACTCTTTGGGCTTGTTTCCAGCACCACCTTTTCTATGGCTTCTAGGGTTATGTGCTTCACCATATCAGCTGCCCTTTTCTGTTCCAGCCATATATAATTAATTAATTAATACATCCAGAGATAGAGATAATGAGAGAGAGATGAACCTGCAATGCAGAGTTTTTGTGGTAGCTGGTGACGCCAAGGCCACCTTTCATGTGGAAAACATTTTGAAGATCCATGGTGAAAATTGGATGGAATTAATTAACTTGATGGGAAAAGGAAGTACGTACGAATAGCCTTTTGGGGGTAGATTTTTAGAGTTGAAACTCAAGCTGTGCTAGTTGATGATCATCATGGTTCGCTCACTCTCACTCTATATAGTGCAAGAATTGGATTAATTAAGATTTTGTATCATTTTTACGTTAATTTTCGGGATTACGAGATTATGTTTTTATTTCGGGCATATTTGTGGTCATGTTTCCGTTTACCAACATTCCAATAAATTTAACTCACCATACATACGATAATTAAAAATAAAGTTGTTTAAAAAAAATTCTTACATTTCTATCTATGACTATGATCTAGTTATTTGAATATGGTTTAAATTTTCATTTAAAAAATTATTTTTCTTTATATTGCGTGGTTACTCAGTCACGTGACTCACATGTATATTGCACCACTGGATTATAGGTGTTTACTAAGTGAGATAAATCAGATAATTATGTATTATATTAATATAATAATATAGGCTAGTCTATTGTTTAATAAGTATGATTAAATTCATGAGATGATTAATGCTACAATAAGGAATTACTTGCTTGATATATATAAGTATCTTAATGATATAAATAACTCTAATAAATTCTACCTTATTTAATAAACACATCATATATATAATCAAAGGGATAATAATAATAATAATAATAATAATAATAATAATAATAATAATAATAATAATAATAATAATAATAATAAT
>JAPKLX010000046.1:1045530-1121395 GCA_026898415.1 Leonotis leonurus
ATAATAATAATAATAATAATAATAATAATAATAATAATAATAATAATGACAAAATATTGTGCAAGCCGTGCCACGAGAAGCTTCACCCTGATTCATTACAGTAACTTAATTAATTTCAATTAAGCCTCATTAAATTAAGTTTATTTTAAAAATATAATTAAATAATCATATTTGCACAAGGCATCTGTTCTGTTGTGCGCTCATCTGTGTAGACTGTAGACTTTGCTCATTTATAATTATAGAATGGCACCTCCTTAAAAGGCCTTATAAAAGAGGATCAACTTATATATTGAGTTAGAGACTTTTACCAAGGCCTTATAAAAGGGGATCAACTTATATATTGAGTTAGAGACTTTTACCAAGTCGATGTGGAATAATGGGTAGCTTCTACAATAATTATAGAAAAATTAATAATGAAATGTGAACAAAAATATAGACCAAATAAAGAGTAGTACGTACCAATGAATTGTTTTCATATTCACAATATATATAGTAAAATAATAGAAGCCATGTATAATTTGGGACGTCATGATTTTGCACGTGAATAGAGCATAATAGATGGATGTTTCTTGAACAGGGAGTGAGTGGGATTTTGATGCGATTCGAGTTTGGAAGTGAAGAAGTAAAATTGGTGTGGTTTCGTGGAAATACCTTCTTCTTTTGGAAAGAATATTTTCATCTTTGTTGGATTTGACAGACAAACCTGCTGCATAAAGAAAGATTAGATGCCCTCTTTCTCTATAAATGGATCTTCACACTTCTTTTTGAAGCTCTCTCCAGAATATTGAGCACTAGGTAATAGATGTGTCGGTTTTCTTACATCTCCACCACTTATAACTTAACACCTGGCGGCCCCATGGGGTTCATACAACTGGACTACTCATATTGCAACATATATTCACCACGTTCCGCCTCCATCAACTTCAATGGTAATCAAATTTTTAGTTCAAAAAAATATATGAATTATTATTCTCAATTTTTATATCATTTCCTCATCTTTAAAAGTAGGCACAAGTATTTCATTTTTGGAATCTCCTCTCCAAAAAGAGAAATACTTAGTACATAATAAGAGTGTAATTAGTAAATATTAATTGCACTTTTATTTTTTTTTTTCTTTGGATTAATATACACTTTAAAGTCTAAGTAAAAATTTCTTAATTCACGTGCCTAAAAGAAATATCTCTTTTTAGAAAAGACGGAGTGGTATAATCTATGGTATAAATTAGTCGATGCATTAAATATATATAGAATGTATTACAATCATGATGATGCATTTGTTAGAGCTTATATAACCCAAAGCATACTTTATGTTTATGTATTGTTGTAACAGACTTGTTTTCAGTTCTATTTTATGAGAATACATTTTCATCAAATCATCCACTATGGTGCTACCCATAGTGTGTGCCAAATGTGCTACCCATAATGTGTGTCAAATGTGCTACACATCATCAACTATCAACTTTTTTAATTATCTCAATTTTTTTCCACTATGGTGCTATTTTAAATTTAACTATTTGATGGACCCCACAATCATAATACTAATGAAAAATAAAAAGAAAAAAATACAAAAGTTGAAGAAAATAAAGTTGGTGGGACCCAACTTCATTTTACTACCTAGGTAGCATTTTTGCTACCCGTCACTTTTGTGCTACCTCAAAACATCACTTCACTATGACACTACCTCTTCCAAGTCATCAACTTCCCCAAAACACACACCCATATTGGATGCTCTCATTGGTTTATAATTTATTTTTTTTGTCGATTATTTATTACAAACAAGTTCACAACCTAGACAAACCTTGGACAGTACGTCGTGAAAGACTGCAGTATCATTCCGATGCTAGAGCTAACCTTAGCTAGCAAAATGATATTGATATATATACTGATGTACATGTCTTACATATATATTGTGTGGTTTCACAGTGAGATAGTTATTCTATGCTGATACTAAAGAACGAGATTTCGGAAATTATTTATTTATTAATATGTGACAATAACATTAGTATTTATGACTGATTATGCATTGCTTTGATTCATTTCCACATGCCGGTTTTTCGTAACCCTATACAGTAATGTTTTGGATAATGGTGATTGGTTTAGCGAGAAGTACTTGATTGTATCGCATGGAATCGCGTCTCAGCGAGTCTGAGTTGATTATATCCACGTGAGACGTTCAGAAATGTATATTATATGAGAAACCGGATTGGTTGAAATTTATTTCATATATAATAATAAAGGTCTGAACAGGATCACTCACGAATAAATATATTAATTAATTTAAGTTGTCAGCAAACTTAATTAATTAGTGGATAATGAATCTTAAGTGCGGGAAATAATTTATGATATAGGAGGTTACATCCACAATTTGAGTGGTGCCGAATAGTTTAATATTTTTCCTATAGTGAAGTTGATAAAAATTAATAGAAGATCGATATCATATTATAATTCATAGATTAATTATTGATAGTCAAAGTTGACTATCTATACCATGAATTAATAAATTATTAGAGATATGACTCGACTTGGTCTTATGTTAGAAAGTTAATGCACATTCTCCTTTGAAACTTTGACTAAGCCTAATACACATCTATAGGTAGAGGAAGGGAGGGGTTACTCTATCACATATCGGGACGATAATTTACTCACGGGTACCTGACCCTATTAGATGTGAGTTTGAAATGCATTTGATATCCGCATGTAGGTTTGTAGGTAAAATGTAGTATCCATGTAATTTGTGGGTATGAGTATGGATATTAAATATTCATCCCATGAAACATATACGCCCGTAAAATACCCATGAAATACACGTGATATATTCGTGAAAAATTCACCTACCCACCTTATATTAATCATATGTTTATCACTTAAAATTATATCTAATCTATTATAAATATTAAAGTTATATGTTTCGTGGGTATGGATACTTACGAGTGGTGGATTGATGGGTACCCAACGAGTGGTGGGTTGGGTACCCGATAGGCGGAGGGTTCACGAATATCTGCCATCCGCTGGGTACTCGATGGGTGATAAATTTGAGTGATTTTAATATCCACGGTTATCTTCATTGGTATAATTTAGTATTCATTTAATTCGCGGTATGAGTATGGATAGCTATTTTTCGTACATGTTGTGCTCGATTGTCATCCTTAATCACATGCTTCATCATAGCAAGAGAAATCAGCCAACCCAGTTTAATACTGTGTGTTTTTCGAAACTCAACTATTCCACACCCGTGTTTCAATTCATCCATTTTTCTGATAAAATCCCGGTGGATTATCGTCCACATGATAATTGGATTGTAGGTGAGGGTCATAGGTTAGAAGTCTCATATGTCGAATTCGATTCATAGATCACATAGTGAATTCAATTCGTCCCTCCTCAACATAACCGTCGACAAGCACAAAGAAGAGGTATAATTCGATCCCTTCGTGTTTATATGGTATTTAATCTACGTTTAAAATTGCATATTTTTGTTAATATATTAGATTTGTGGATCTAGCAGAATCGTGAGCCCCTCACATAAGTTCCAACAATTAGCATCAGCCGATCACAAAATTATAATATCCGAATATGAAATCGGATTTTCAATTTTATATCTGATTATACCTGTATCTTAATTTAATATTAGAACTGCTAGATTTAATTATGCACTATATATATATGTTTTAGATTGCATATTTGTGATTTCTGTACAACATATTTATCTATTTTTCTTTGTTTTTGAGTGGCTTGATTTATGGTCAGAATTATAAATTTATAGTGGTTGATCGTCTTATATTAGTGATAGGATATGGCCCATCAAACAAGGCCCAATAGAAGCCCATTAGTGGCACCTCGGCCCAAGAGCAGCTCGGCCCAGTAGCACCTCGGCCCAAGAGCAGTTCGGCCCAACAGTTTGGCCCAAATAGCTCGGCCCATAAGCCCAGCACCTCGGCCCACTTAGTATAACCGCCTCTAAATTGTCTATAAATAGGCTCTCAAAGCTAGATTAGAGGGACAATCTGTAATTGCTATTTTCAAATCATAAATACATCAGCTCTCCTCTCCATGGACGTAGACTTCATTAAAAGTCGAACCACGTAAATCCCGTGTTATCACTTTCTACACCTCGTACAACTTCACCTCGAAAATTAAGATCGATCAATTAGGTTGTTCGTTTTTTTTTTTTTTTTTTTTCATTTTATATGTAAAATAGTGGAAGAAAACGAGACAGTAATGAAAGGGAGGTCAGGTCCATAGTTATATATAAGTGGATTGGATATTCACGCTAAAGCTTTCTCGAGAATATAGAGCACTAGATAATAGACACGTGTTGATTTCTTACTTCTCTCCACCAGTTATAACTTAACACCTGGCGCCTATGGGGTTCATACAAGTGGACTAGTGATATTGCAGCATATATTCACCATGTTCCTGGTGGATCAATTTCAATGGTAATGAATTTTTAGGTGAAAAAATATTGAATAATTCAATCTTTATATAATCTACCGCGTATAAATTAATTAGTTAACTATATATAAAATAATCAAATAAAATTATAAAAGATAAATAAAAATTATTAATATAATATTTAAATTTTAGTTATTTTTACGTTTAGGGTGTACTAAAATACTTTTATAATTATTTATTACATTAAACTTTATTTTCTTAATCACCGTATTGAAATTCATGTGGCTGCATTTAGCGGGATGGGAGGAGTATTAAATCATATTATTTATACATGATATTCATTTTTTTTTAAGTTGTACGTACGCATGAATGATATGAATAAGTATTATTCATATCTTTCATACAATGCGTACATTTGTATACTTAAATTTAAATATAAGGGTGTTTTTATAATTAATATTTAAAATTATTAGAATTTAAATATAGTTATATTAGTGAGTATTGTTTGCCTTTACAAGTTTAGAAAATTACATTTTCTTATTGAAGATAAAATATATTGAAATAAAATCTAGTATTAACCAAGTTCATTTTATTTCTTATTGAAGATGATGTTATTACTAGAATCATTATATATTTATTTTCATCAGAATCATCCTTATGTACATAAAGTGTTAGAACTTTTTCAGGAATTTTATGTAAGCTAGGTCAGTGCGAGTAGACCGGTCATGTCTCGATTCATTGGACTAAACGAAGAAAATTGATCAATATATTTTTTGAGTAACTTTTTTGTACAATCAACTAATAATAGTGAAAATAATATACAAGGTCAACCCTACCCATATTGAAACCGACGTGTTATTTTTCAAATGAACCTTCGAATTATTTTGTTAGCCTCACCATTGAATAGGGGTGTAAGCAAACCAAATCATTCACTAACTATTCAAAGTTATAAAAGTTTGCTCGAAATTGGTTCGCTCACTATTTGGTCGAAAGGGTATTCTATTATTTGGTGATATTAGTGTGAAATCGAAGCACGAACATCGTAATCTCAATTTGACGCCACACGACAATATAAATATGTGAAGTAAGAGAGGTTAGAAACTTTGTTAAAGTTATAAATAATGGGCGTACAAAGCCCAATAGTAGCCACTATAACTATTTCCCAAAATTAAAGCTTTAAGGCTAAAACTAAGCCCAATACAATTCATGCATAACTAGTAGAAATAGAAAATAGAAATGCCCCTTGCAATAATATCAAACGGGCTGTTGTGTTGGTGCATGGCCAGATTCAATACTTCATATTTCCGTAAAAAGACTGGGGTGAACAATTGGGTATTTTGTTCGGTATTTGAACTAAACTAAATTATAATTTGGATTGAAAAAAATAATCAAGCTAAATCAAAAAATTCAAACCAAAATAACCAAATTTATTTAGGTTTGGTTCGGTTTATCCGATTCGTAACTAATTTCGTTTAGTTTTAAGAATAATAATCATTAAAATTTAACCATATATATTTACATAATAATTTTTATAAAATGAAAAACACAAAATTTTTAACTTTAAAAAGTTTTAAATTAGAAATTATAATAAAAAATCGTCAAAATTTCAATATTTTTCAAATTTCAAAAAATAACAATTATTACATAATTTATTAAATATTATAATTCTATCTGTTGAACCTAGTTTGCTCCTTATTCTAGGGGGTTGCGGTTTGAGAAAATATTATGGTGTTAAATTTAATTTTAATATTTAAAAATTTGATATATAAGATAAAATATAATTAAAAAATATAAATATATGTGATAAAATAATCTTATTTAATAAAAAATAAAAAATATTATAATAGTAATAAAATATTCGGTTTTTCAGTTTGGTTGTTTTAATCCAAACCAAACCAAATTAAAATTCGGATAAAAAAAATAAAACCAAACCAAACAAAAAAATCAAAATAACCGAACCAAATTTAATATTTTGGTTTGGTTCAGTTTGATTTTTCGGATTTGGTTAATTTTGTTCACCCCTGAAAAAGACTGTTCTTATTATCTATTTGTGTCGTCTATCAAAATTGTACTGTTTTATTTTTAGACATGATTTCGTAGATACACTATTTTAAAGTTCACATATATTTTATTGTGTATGTCATCTTTTCATTAAAAGCACGTTTTACAATTTTTTTTTAAAACACGCGTTGTAACAACACATTTTTCATGGATGAAGAAATTACTCTCTCTGTCTCATTCAAAATGGTCTCAAAAGTCAATAAAACACTCACAGATTTGGTCAAACAGAGTCATCTTAAATGAATGTTAAGATGAAACAAGATAGACAATAATAGAGATATCTTATCAAGGTACGACAAGATTTATATTATAATATATTTGGTAGATAAAGTATAAGAAAAAATATAGATACGATACAATTTGTTGTTAAGGTTGTTTATTAGTGAGACAAGATATGTTATGTTGACATTTTTGTGAGAGATAATTTTGGGGTAAATAATTGATGCCGAGCCCAATTCATATTATCATATATTGGGTATTCTATTAATACACATTTAGGATATCAAATACCCAACTTAGTAGAAATGTGTGTATTATATACTTATCGTAACCTTATCATTCCTAATTAAGAAGGCTTTGAGGTTCATGTTAGCATGAGTATTCATCATCTTCTTCCATCTTCATGTGAAATAATATAATGACAAATGATCATGAGCTTCGGATTTTGTGGGGTAAAAATGTTGCTCTTGTAAGTAAGGATGGCGGCGGATCCTGGACCCGATTGAGATTCATGCGTCCATATCCATTTTTAAGCATTTGAGTACTTTAAATTTTGAACCCAATGAATCTGGATTGGATCTGGAGTTTTTAATTTTTTTTTTAATATCGGATCTAGAGTTTACATTTCGAGACACAAATTCGATCAAAATCCAGCCCATGGAGCTGCCTATGTAATTATTTATTATTATTATTATTATTATTATTATATATATATATATATTAATATCTATATTATGTTAAGGGATAATGACCTTAAAATCCTATCACATTTTCATTTAGTTGCAAATATAACATAACTTTTCAATTTAGCTTAAAAATACACCACCTTTTACTTTGTTGTAATTTTCCCCAAATTTTGGAATGACCTTGATTTGAGATGATGTGGCACATGTTGGATATTTTAGTGTAATTGGATTAACTTGTTTGATCAATGTAGTCATAACAAGACATCATATAAGTTTGGTGGTGCGGAGTGCACGCTTATATGAATTTGTTATGATATTAGGGGCGAAAACCCTAAAGGACGGGGGTCGGGGGCAGCGCCCCCGATAGCGGGGTCCAAGGGGCGGCAGCCCCTGGCAGGGTCCAAGGGGCAGAGCCCCTGGCTGGCAGTCGCTCACTGAAAATTTCAGAATGCAGTAGCCAGCGACCGCTGGCTTCCCAGCGGTCGCTGGGTAGCAGTTTTTTGCATATTTTAAAAGTTCCTGGCGTGATTTCTGGCAGATAGAGATGAGAAAACTCCCGCGTGTTCTTTTGGAAAAACAAGAGAACTCTTTGATCATAAATCCTCAATATACATACCAAAGTTCAACTCTGAATTATATCCGATTGGATAATTCGACAGTACCGTCGAATTGATTCGATCTGAAAGTGATTTCACGCCTTTCAGAGTATCCAGTTTCTCTTTTATTTGTCTACTTCAATTCCTTCGTATTCTGCGTATATCCCCAACAGCACACATGTGGAAATAGATTTTTAAGGATTAATTTAATATATCTAATGTGTTATTTCAATTATCCAATGTGGCATTTTGATTATTCAATGTGACATTTTTTTTATACAATATAGTACTATATTATTGTACTCATGTTGATTTTATTCAATTAATAATTAATTTTATTAATATGATGTGTTATTTTATACATAACAATATAAATTATACATTTTATTTTTTAAAGTATAAACCATTATTAGATTATAAATATTAAACATAACAATGTAAATGTTATATTTTTTATTTTTAAAAATATAAATCATTAAATTATAAATTTTAAGCATAAAATATCCGCACATAATATTATATATATATATATATTGTACTAAAATAGAAAAATATAAAAAAAATTGTAAGGGTGACTCGACTCTATCAACTCTTCTTAACTCAACCTAAAATTTATGATTAAATGAATTATATTTTAAAAAATAAAACTGTATCATTATTTTGATCGATTCGAGAAAATTGTGAGATAATGTATTTTGTGACTTGGGTGGTCATTATATTATGAGATAATATATTTGATGAAAATTATATCTTTCATATCAATCTAATAGTTCTAATAAATATTTCGGATAACCTTATCTAATTTTGTCATCTTGCTAAAGGTAAAAACTTGAGGATGATGGTGGCCGCTCTGTGAGAGTGCATGGTGTGGTCGACTTGGAAACAGAGAAATGAATTTGTAATAGCCTGATCTTTTTTACTTGTAGATTATTGCATATTAAAATCTCGTTGGAATAAATTTCATCGCTAGTTAGAATATAAATTAGCAAATAGATAATGTTAGTTCTTATATAGCACGAATAAATTGAACTTAATTAAATTTTTAAAACTCATCTTGAGTAAAATAAGTTACTTCAAGTTTATCGATATTCAATCAACGATTATTATTTAATCGTTAAGTATTTGCAATGCAAATTGCTACTCTTAGTGAACATTGGTTTAAAATAAAAGTAGATAAATATACATATGAATCCAAAAAAAGTAATTATAAAATAATAAAATAAAAAGTAATAAATATAATCTCATACTTGATAATCAACTGGGAAAATGATAATATCCAAAATACAATGTATCCAACCCTACAAGCTATACTATCACATAAATTAGATGTATTGAAAAGGATATGTACTCTAATCT
Organism: Leonotis leonurus; assembly: GCA_026898415.1. Taxonomy (NCBI): domain Eukaryota; kingdom Viridiplantae; phylum Streptophyta; class Magnoliopsida; order Lamiales; family Lamiaceae; genus Leonotis; species Leonotis leonurus. Next base: position 1,054,838 of record JAPKLX010000046.1, read on the forward strand.
ATAATATATATGGATTTGGGCCCAACTTAGTCCAACACATCTACCTATAAATAGTTGAAGATATTCAGATGTGAATGACGTCTTTTTCATAATTATTTTCATAGTTTTCATTGTGTACGGTTCTAGCTTTCAAGAACATATATTTAATATTTTTAGTAATAGTGTTGTGTTATAGTGTAGTCCATCATTGTAATCTTCAACACTTGTTTTTTATATTAGTTTTTGGCCATAAGGCCTGTGTAGGTTATAATTTATATAACCTACGACAAAAAATATCTTCATGTCATACTTTAACTTCCGCAATTTTATTATCTAGAGTAGACTGATACACTTTCAAAATATATATTAACTCAAATAATAAACAAGCTCATGTTCAAATTCATATTAAATTGAATAATAAACGAATTGAACTGAAGTCAAACACGAACTCAATTTTTATTTATCGAATCAAACTTGAACTTAGTTTTGAAAACACAAAAATCTTCAAATTTTGAAATGAATTGAATTCAAGTTTGGTAGTATTCAATTCAGTTCACCTCAATTACAACCGTATTATAAATAACATCATAACTATATAATGAAACATGGAGGCTTTTACTAACTTATTTATAGACCATACGCACAAATTGGCCTGATCAATCCTATATATGACTGCAAGCATTGACCTCTAAATCCAGGAAATGAAAATGAAATTAACATCATTACATCATTAGCTAATTATTATACAATAGGTTTCAAGGTTATGGGGCATCCGCTTTGTAATCTTGGAATATGGGATTTCCTTTCCAAGCTAAGATCATCATCGTCAACCGTCCACCTGCACATACATGAGAGATTAATCAAAATTTAATTAATTCCATGTCACATGTATAATGATTAATGATTAATGATAAATGATGATGTAGGTTGTTAATTACGTACGTGTATCCACTAGTTAGCCGATGCAAGAAGACCAGCATAGTAGCCTTAGCCAAATTGATACCCAAGCACGTCCGAGGTCCTGATCCGAATGGTATGTAGCTATATGGCTTTTGCATTTCCTACACATTCATTCAAATGTTCACATCACTAATCATCACAACATTCTCTATTAATCACTACTAATTTATTTATTATTAGCGAACGAGCGAACGAACGAACGAACGAACCAACGAACGAATGAATGAATTACATCGAATCTAGAGGGATCGAAGCGGAAGGGGTCCTTGTATATTGCTGGGTCATAATGTATGTGAGTTGCATCAATGTTCACCTTCCACCCTTTCTTTATCTCATACCCTGCATTCCCTCCATTAGCATGTGAGGTTTTTTAAAAGTGATTTTTTTTTTCTTTCGTAGAAAACGATCATTTTTAATAAACGGCCCACTAAAAAAATATGGTCACTTTTATAGGGATGGGTGGAGCATATATTTTTTTAATTTGGTTAATTTCATGACTAGCTAAGCCCAAACTTGCCTTCAATTTTGCAATCTTGAAGAGCTACTCGAGGATACCACAGCAACACATTTGCCATCCTCAAAGTCTCTTTCACAACCTTTTAATTAAAAAAAAACACAACAATGTCCAAATTAAAAACCAGTGAGTTTCACATTGATCACATGTGTATATATATATAGAGAGAGAGGTTCAACTAATTAACCTTTGAAGCATAGGTCATTTTCATCAAATCTTCATACTTGAGAAGTGCTCCATCAGGCTTTGATCTAAGTATAGATAATTGTTCCTCCTGCAACAAATCAAAACCAATCAATGTTTTAATTAAGAAAGTGAAATATAATGAAGTATAGAAGGCAATGCATCGCAAATCTGACCCTTAGGCTTTGTTGAGCTTGCTTATTCTCATCCAAGAACTTAACACACCACATTATAGCAGCTGCAGTTGTACTCTGCCCTGCAACTATAAGCGTCAACAAATTATCCGAAATCTCTTCATCGTCGAGCTTTTCCTCGTCTTCCTCCCTTTGCAGCTGCACCATCGATCCCAAGAAGTCCTCCCCGGCTTCCTCCCCACTGCGCCGCCCTTTAATCATCCCCCTCAACGTCTCCATCACCCTCTCTCGTGCCTGGACGCAGCACGCACGAGTACTTGTATGTATACGTTTACGAGCACATAAACGAAACACAAACGTAACACGAACATATACTATTACATACCTTGATGCCTCTGTAGTATCGTGTGCCAGGAATCATGAGAGGAAGGGATAGCATGGATTCAGCAACAACTGTAATATCCTTCTCGAGCTTTTCGAGCATCGGAGCATCCCTCAAACTCATCAGCATATCACACATTCCATCAAATGCTAGCTTCATAGTGAACTCCAGCACTCTGAAACTTGCACCCTCTGTCTCTCTCATCCTCAGCCGTTTACACAGCTCCCTGTCGAATTCCGGAACGAATTTCGACACGGAACTCATCGAGAAGGGATCTGCGAGAATCTTCCTAATCCTCGAGTGAACCTCTCGAGGAACACAGAGCAAACTCTTCTTCCCCACAGCATCCTCCATCGATTTCAAGTACCCTTTGTTAAACACTATGAAATCATTCGAAAACACCCTCTTCGCCCCCTCCACACTTGGAACGAAAACCTGGATCTTCCCGAACAACCTCGTCCTAAACCACTTCCCATACCTATATATATACATATAGCTAATCAAGATTCACCCATCACATGCATGATAATACTAATAATAAGTAATCAATCACCTTGATCTTCGTAGCTTGACAAAATCGTAGCAACCTCTGGTGCTGTTTGTGGCGGAGAGGAAAGAGAAGGTCTCTGTGAGGCTGAGTTTCCCAGGAATTGTTACATTAGATTCTGGTCTAAACCAATAGTGGAGTAGAAATTTACCACTTGCTGCAATAAGAAATATTGAAGTGAGGACTGCCAGAAAGTAGCTGTTGTTGTTTATGAGGATTTTAGCATCTTCCAACGATGGAATATGCATTATTAGTACAACGTCAATACCTGAAAATTATGAAGAATGGGGAAATCAACTAACTACGATTGAATTGAAGGTATATATATATATTATAAGTAGTTAGTATTTAATTTGATATGTTAAATTACAATATTAGTAGGAGGAGGAGGAGGAGATGCTGTTTAGAAAAAGACAGAGATTCTATTACAAGCTGTATTTGTCTGATTTGATATCCTCTAATTAATATAATTGCGATGAGCTGTCTTCGGATTAAATCGCTATTCTATTCTTATAAAATGGATTTAATTTCTTAGGATTACTCTCTTCATGGAACTTCGTTGTTCCATTTTGAATTTTTGATCCAATGTCGGGTCATTAATGATAATATTATTATTATTAATATTTCCAAGTTACAAAATACAACAAGATGTATCTATATATGGACTATAGTAGGACTTTTGTGGCCGATGCATGTTTCAATTCAAGATATATTGTTGGAACTAACTTCCTTTGCTTGTTTTTATCTTTCCTTTTTATTGCGTTTTGTCTATTTTTATCTTTCTAGTTAAAGGTGAGTCATCAATCAATCTAGTATTAAGATATGGGGAGATCAAGTCCAAGGTTGTAGATACAATCAAAGAAAGAGCAGATCGAGAGTAAGATGTAGATCAAGATTGAGAAGTAGATCGAGGCTAAAATGCAGATCAAGGCTATAAGGTGCAGATTGAGGCAAGATACATATCATTGCCCAATAGACATACCTTCATGCCAGGCGGACTCGTAACTATGTACAGACAAACTAGGCCATTGTCTAGGGCCCGGTAGAGGCCCATTTTATAATTGTATATGTGATATATATATATATATATATAAATATATAGTGGTAGACGGAGAAAAATTTGTCAGTGGGGATTGAATTTTGATATATCAATTTAAAAAATAATTGTGCTATAATTTAAACTGATAGTAAGGGGCTTTTGTTTAAATATTCGTAAAAATACTGATAAATTTACAATTTTATAAATATAAAATACATTAAAAAAAATTATAAGTGAAGCCCCTCCTTGACTGGCAGTAGATCCACCGGTGTATATATATATAAAAGAGGTAGATCAAATAAAAATAATTCCCTATGAATTAACTAAAAATGATTATAGACAGTTAAATCCTTTAGATCAACAATATAGATTAAAAGTTCATTTTTGAATATATATTATTTATTTATTTAAAAAAATGTTATATTTGTAAAATTGTTTGAGGTTGTGCCACTCTACTGACTCGATTAAATACAATAAAATTAGCTAATTAATATACAACTTGATTATTCTCCTCGCATGCAGCTCCCGCTTTATACTAGATAAATCAAATCATTTTTTTTTTTGCTTATGATGAGCCTAGAAGTAGGATCGGAGAACATGTCAAGTATCGACTCGACATCAAGCCTTCTCATATTTTTTATGTCAGTTTAGATTGGAAATAAAATTAGAAACAAAGTTTATGCCATTTTTTAAGTTGAGGCTTGTTAGTGTTTTGACAAATTATAAGAAAAATGGTCAGAATGAAATTTCATCACGAAATATGTTTGTTTGCAATAATTGGTTAATGTTTCGATTTGAATATAAAAGAAACATATTACTCCCTCCGTCCCACCATTCTTGGCCCCTTTGACCAAAACTGTGAGTGCTTTTTGGTCAAAGGGGCCAAGAATAGTGGGACAGAGGGAGTATTCAATATGAAGAAATGCTAAATAAGGTCGCGCCGCGTTTCAATGCTCCAACCAAGCCGTTTCGGAAGGTATTAGGAAAATGCGACTCTTCTACTTTATATTATGATCACATCTTTAATGTGTTGTCAGCGTGTTTACACGTAATTTTCCCAGAAAATTATATGTATTCGCTACACACATTAGGTTTTTTTTCGGCCTTCTATATATATATACCTCATTAGTCCCTACTGATCATTAGTTATCATATTTTTTAACTTGAAATTTATGGAGAGGAGAAGACTTGAAGATTCAAGGCAACGAAGATCATAAACATGAATTTCTTTAGGGTGCGTTTGGTAGCACACATGAGATGAAGGGAGATAAAAAAAATATAGATTATTAGTGTGAATAGTGTAGTGATTGTTAGTGTGAATAGAGTTTAATAACTTGTTTGGTATCAACTTTTTAAAAACAAATAATATTAATATTTTGTTTGGTAGATATTATTATTGGGTTGGAAAACTTTATATTGTGTTTGGTAGATGAGATGGCTTACTTCATATTATCAATACCTCGTTTGGTAGCAACTTTTACAATTTTGTTGTCTAAAACTTCCACAACTGTATCAAATATTGGGTGCTATTTTTATTTTTTTTTGCCTTCCCTCCAGTTCAAGAACGGCGGAAACTTGGCGACAAGAAATCCACCCACATCTATTTCACTGAGAATCACATATGGCATCTACAGAGAAAGGTATAATTTCAGATTATTTTTTGATTGAAATTGTATTTTTGGGGTTCCAATTTGGGGTTCCAATTAAACTAATTGAAATTGTATTTTGGGGTTCCATATTTCGATATTTACTGTCTATTTGGAATGATTGTTTCAAACAGGTAGATGCATGTAGAAAATGAAAATAATCCCTTCCTGTGAATTGCAAATTGTTAATATATCTGTCTATTTGACGAAAGTTTGTATGTTGTAGTGCATAATTTGTTTTTCGTCATCTGTCATTTCAAGTGAATTTTATGTTGATTTTTATGCAATATGAACTTCCCATCACATTTCGTTATGTGCTACAATAGATTTGTTGAAATTAAAATTCACATGTGGTAGTGTAGGTAGGTTTTGTTCATAAATCACCATTGAAGTTAGGTTCATAATGTGATTTTGTGTTCCATGTTATAGTAGAGCTTTGTAACAATTTAATGTGTATCACTTTAGGTAGTAGTGATGCAATTAGTGGAAAAAATAAACGATTGGAAAAGGGCCGAAGAGTATGGACAGCTAATTGCCATGAAAGAATTAGTCGCCCTCAGATGGAAATCTGACAATGGCTTTCGGGCAGGCTATCTAAATAAGTTGGAGGAAACTTTTAGGAAAAAAAATACCTGGGACCGACTTGAAAAGTAGTCCTCACATGCATTCTAAGCTTTCTATTTGGAAGAAGGATTATAACTCCCTGTGCACAATCCTTAATCAGAGTGGCGTAGGATTTAATGCTAATGGCAATTTTACTGTGGATTGTGATGACTCTCTTTGGGATTATATAGCTAAGGTAAGAAATATAGTGTTATTAATGCTTAACAAATCCATAATATATTACTTTTGCTATAATAATTGTTATTTTGTGTCATTACAGATTGATGCTAATGCGAAACGTATCCATAAAAAAAGTTGGCCAATGTACGATGACTGGAAAGAGATCTTTGGTAAAGATAGAGCCAACGGAGAAGGTGCATTTGGTGCCGAAGAAGCCACTAATCACTTGGAAAAAGAGTTTCCTTATGTTGATGAAGCCTACTTTACAGGGGATTACCATGTTGATATGGAAGATATCATATCTGGTGATGGTGGATCCAACAGTTCGTGTCCAGCTGCAGAAAGAAACGTCCCTCCTCAAACTTCAGTATCAACAGGTAAAGGCCATAAACGAAAGGTATTAGATGGTATTGACAAGGTATGTGCAATGATTGAAGGAATGAGTGGTAATGCAAATTCTAGAATGGAAACTATTGCTTCTCGTTTAGGTCACGACCATGTGTTGGCCAAAGACCGGATGGAGATATTTGACAAAATACCAAATATTGAAGGAATAAGTTTGAGTGACAAGCTTAATGTATGTGAACTATTGGTTGAAAACGACAGGAAGCTTGAGCTTTTTTTGGGTCTACCGGAAGAAGCGAAGGTTGAATTTGTACTTCGTATCCTAGGTGCACGTTAAGATATGTGGCATTTTTATTTTGGATATCCTCTAAACTTTGTGCTTGTTTTGGAATCGTAATGGACTTATATGTATTTCTTACCCCCTTATTTTGGATCTGTAATGGAGTAACTTTTTAGTACTTATTTTGGTTTTGTAATGGAGTAATGTACTCTGTTTATTAACACCCCTTTCTTCTATTATATGTGATATTGCTTATTGTCATGTTGAATTGGTATTGTTGCTTAACACCTCTCTGTTCTAGGATACTGCTTATGTTGGTTGTGACATGAACTACTGACATGCATCAATCAGATTTGCAATAGGATAGCAAACGAAACACAAAGCAGCATAGCTAAACATTGAGAAAACACTTGATAATTAACACATAAAACACGCCCCCGGCCCGACGGTATGCATTATTGTTATGTTGGGCCAGAATTGTGTTATTGGTGAACCACGTAAATCTGTGCCTCTTTACGTTTCTGTTTGTTTCGATTACTCAATTATCCTATTACGTTACAACAAGATTTGCAACAGGAAACGAAACACAAAGATGAATTAGAAAACGTACAACCAACATGAAAGGGAAACAACTTAAAACCAACAAAGGAAACTCATCAAACGAAACAACTACTTGCGGTTGAAAACCAAACAACTACTTGCAGTAGCAAACGAAGCATTGATAAACGACTACTTGAACGGGCTCGAGGATGAACAAGAGGAGGAACCCGAGTCATTTTTGCCCCTTCTTGGTGTCTTTTTGAAGCGTCTTGCAATTGAATCGAATATATTTCCTTCACGTTTAGACGGTTCATTGACTGTGGCATCATCAAAATCATGATTCGTTATCGGCGGCTTCCTTATGGGAGGAGACATGACTTCATCCTCGTTGGAAGGCAAAGAGTTGATAGTTATGATATCCGGCTTAGCATGTTCTTGCTTTATGCCCTCTCCGTCCCCAAATATGTATGCCAAACGATAAAATTCGGGCTCCTCCGTCCAATAGTAAGCCTTTCCTAAATCGTGTTTCTTAAGAATAACAACATAATAAAGAGATATTAATGAATATTTAAATAAAATATATAACAAAATATGAACTCAAATAATTTCATACCTCAAACAAGTATGCCCATACATCGTCGCTAGTAACTATTCGTTTCTCTTCGATGTCTCATATTGCTCCAGGTGTATGAGCAATGTCCTTGAAAGTGTTGTACCGAGTATCCATGAAGTGTGTTCTCTCAAACACATCAAATGCACTTAAATTAGAGCCATAGTGGTTGTTAATCGACAACACAATTTCTTCAAGAACATAGTTTGGTACATCACCACCTTGCCATCCTTTTCTCTCCTTAAAAAAGCATAACAAAGATAGCAACATTTCATCCAACTGATCATTCCATTTGCAGAATTGAAAGAAGAATGATTGAGGAAGAATATCATCCATGGTCTTTTGGTGATAAGAAAAAAAATGAGGTTTGAATGGTGTTGGCCGCAGAAGATGAGTTCAGTTTGTACCTAGGTGTTGCAAATGTATATTACTTATTATTTATTATTTATTATTTATAAAACCATATATGTCCAAAAAAATAATACGGATATATTTTAAAATTTAAAATTTTAATTATTATACTTATGTGCTAATCTATATCATTATTTAACTTTTGAGATTTGTTAATGTCTCTTTCTTTAGTTAATTTTAAACTATAATTATTACAAAATACAATAAAAAATTATGATATTATTATATGAAACCACAAATTATTATTGGTTTCTAAATTTAAAATATAAATTTGCTTTTTAATTTTTTTATTATTAATATATTTATAAGTTTTAATGTGTTATTTTGAATTATAAATAAATTACTTTTTTATAATATAAGATATAAATTGAACCATGTAAAATAAATCGAAGTTACTGTTTCAGATCGATGATCACGTTTCTAAAATTTTGAAATTGTAACTGAACTGTCTAATGCACGGTAGTGATTTAGAATCGAACCGTAAATTACAATTACGGTTTTAGAATCATCGATTAAGATTTGATTCAAACATTTTCAATTTTTTTTACCTTTAGGCATAAATTATTGTTAAATAAAATATTTCCGTGCACAAACTAGCTAAACTAATAAGGGATGAAAGTTTAGGCAAAGTATATAAATATATTTCAAAAAAACAAATATTAAAATAATATTTCATCCGTCCCACTAAGCTGAACATCTTTTTTCCGTGTCCAATCCGCCGAGAATTGAAACCGGGTCACCAGTGTGGCGGGCGGGAATACTTTACCACTATACTACAACGACTTTTTGATCCAAATTTAAACAAATATATATTTAGAACATAGTACATGTGCTAAAGTCGATGAGAAAATAAAATTGGGTAATGCTAAATGTAGCCCCTAAACAGGTTATTTAATTTGCATTGATTGGTTAGTAATGTTAATCAAACTAGCACTCTCACACTCACCTCTGCGATCGATCATGCACAGGGAATAATTACAATATATTTTTAAAATAAAATTTAATACTTTCTTAATTTCAGTTATTTTCAACAGTAAATCCTACTATAAGATAAGAATATTGATAATAACGGATATCAAATTTTATTAAAAGCTCGTAAAAACAATATCTAGAAAATAAGACCTAATTAAACTATAATGTTCCTATCAATTGAATTTTTCATGGATTTGCAGCCCATCACCGACAATGCCTTGTAAACAGAAATAATGGTACATGTATTTATTTATTGTTGAACCTCAATTATTTTAATGATTCAGACAATGAAATTAATTCTCTTTGACATAGAAAGTCATTGTTCTAGTTATTTATTTCTTGACTGGTCGGCAGATTTTTTTTTCTTCCCTTGGATGTTACGTCAAAATATTTTATTTCATTATCTGGTTAAGAATAAGTATAAGATTATTTTCTTTTTTCCAATTTTGGAGGGAAAAAAAGTGGTGAAGTTACACTTTAGATATATGTGAATGCATTGTTATGATAATGAAATAATAGTAGCAATCTATATTTATGATAAATTATTTAGTAGCTCAACAAAAGTTCCAAGAAACTTCTGAGAAATTAATGATCACATGCGTGTTTGTTATAGTGGCATACAATTCAAAGTTCAAATAAGAAAAAGAGAAAAGCCCACTCGCTTTGACTAATATTAGATGACATCTCAACTTTTCTTATGACCACTTCCACCATCTAGAATCAGATTTCCATTAATATTTCACTTAATTCATACTTTATGCTTAATAAAAAATTGTGTCTTTTTTCTTCAATTTTTTATATAAATACCATAAATCTTAAAAATTAATAATACATCAATTGCATATTAATATAGTATGATATATCATGCGATTAGATAATAAGTAGATTAATCGAATTAGATTCTAGTAAGTGACAATTATAAATATTTGAGTCACGTAGAGTCAACCCTTCACTATAACAAGTTGCATTTAATAATTTAATTAATTGATCACCACGTATTGTTTAGAATTTAGCCTCTCAAAATTTCTTTAAATTCTCAAACTTTGGACGTAAAACTATCAACTTGTGTGTAGGGATACTACATTAGTATTGAACTCCAAAATATTTCAACCAACAACCAAAAGAAATCTCAAAATCACTAAAAATTTCCAAAACTCTCCCGTCACAAGAAAGTAACAATGTCGGGTTCGGAGTCCAACCTGGCCACTGCGAAGAGCATCCTCACCACCGTGGGGTCGGTGGCAGCCACCGTGATGGTTGCGCGCAGCGTCGCTCAAGAGTTCCTCCCGGCAGAGTTACAGGACTACGTCTTCTCCGGCATCCGCGGCTTCTTCGGAAGCTTCTCGAAGCAGCTAACAATGGTGATCGAGGAGTTCGAAGGTCTCGACACCAACGAGATCTACGGCGCCGCCGAGGCCTATCTAGGCCCGAAAGTCAGCCCGAACACCCGCCGCCTCAAAATCAGTAAGCCGGAGAAAGAGAAGCACATGAACATCACCATGGAGCGCAACGAGGAGATCGTTGACGTCTTCAACGGCCAGCAGTTCAAGTGGGTTTGGATCTGCAGAAGAATTGAAACCCAGAATTTCTACAACCCTAGGGATATGAACTCCACGCTTAGATCGGAGGTCAGATCCTTCGAGCTCACTTTCCACAAGAAGAACAGAGCAATGGCCATCGATTCCTACCTCCCGTACATCGCCGACCAGGCGAAGATCAAAAAACAAGAGAAGAAAACCATCAAGATATTTACAGTCGACTACGAGAACCTCTACAACATAAACGATATGTGGAAACCGGTAACCCTAGATCACCCGGCCACATTCGAGACCCTGGCCATGGATTTGAATGAGAAGGAGAAGATCTTGAAGGATGTGGAGAGATTCCTGAGGAGGAGAGAGTATTATAGGAAAGTGGGGAAGGCGTGGAAAAGAGGGTATCTGCTCTATGGCCCGCCGGGAACTGGGAAATCGAGCTTGATTGCTGCAATGGCCAATTATTTGAATTTCGATGTGTACGATTTGGAGCTGACGGAGCTGCGCAGGAACTCCGATCTTCGGAAACTGCTGCTGGCGACGGCGAATAAGTCGATTCTGGTGGTGGAGGACATCGATTGCACCATTGATTTGCAAGATAAGCTCGCCAATAGAGACGCTTCTCCGCATGGATTCCACCGCCGCGATGAAAATCAGGTTAGAAATTTATAACTAATTTCATTTATTTCTAACCACTCTGTTATTCTAGTTTATGCTGTTCCTCCAATGACATCACTTGTTATTTTAGTCGCGTGATCGAACAACTAGAAACGGAGTTAGGAATTTTAAAATAATCGAGCGAATTAGAATCTGATTTATAAAACATAATTCATAATGAATATAAAAAAAAATGAAATCATACATAAATATTTGCAAAGCGAGGGCATGGAGTTGTCAGGTCCTTGTCTCCGACCTGCAAGCGACATATATGATATAATTAGTATTAAATATTTATAATAAACCCTTGATTATAATATGTATTACTTGCACGCACTTTATTAAATTCACAAAAAATTTATACACTCATATTTTTAATAATTATATATATATATATTATTGAATTCATTATTACATTTTTAATGACTTACATTACATATTTAACTATAAATAAAGTGGGACTTTCATTCCACTATCAATCAACCACTAATTTTTCTTCAACTAATACACATATTTAATTAATAAATATTGTGGGACCTTTACTCCACTTACAACGCATTCATAACATTCGTTAAAACACGTGCCCGATCCAAGTGTGCAAGTTCTTTGTGGACGAAGTGAGTATTATTTTATTAAAATAATAGGAAACAACTTAGTATATTATTCTTAAACAAGAATCTAATTTGACATATATTATTACCCCTGTTACTATGTAATAGGTGACACTTTCCGGTCTGCTAAACTTTGTGGATGGCTTATGGTCGAGCTGCGGGGACGAGAGGATCATAATCTTCACGACGAACCACATTGAGAAGCTCGATCCAGCCTTGCTCCGACCGGGCCGGATGGACGTCCACATTAACATGTCCTACTGCACTCCTTGTGGATTCAGAATCCTAGCCTCTAATTATCTTGAAATAAAGGATCATGTTTTGTTCGAAGAAATTGAGGATTTGCTCCGAAGTGCCAAAGCAACCCCGGCTGAAGTAGCCGAGCAGCTGCTCAAGGATGATGATGCCGACGATACCCTCCAAGGCCTAATTGATTTCCTGCACAAGAAGATCAGAGAAAACGAGGAGGCGGAGGCAGAGAAAAAGGCGAAAGCTGCAGCGGAAGAAGAGAAGAAAGAAAATATTGAGGAGAAGCAATTAACAATGACAAACTAGCTCTTACCAATCTACGTTCTACCATATATCACATAAATATTTCTGATGTATAAGATGAACTTTTTGGGAGGCATTATGGGGAAATATCAGACAGCAAAATGTAATGATGGAATGTTTGTAAAGCAACAAAAACTGATATATACTCCATCATTACATTTAATTCACACATGCCTTGTTGGGTTTTTAATAAATACATCATGCATGGGAAATAAGACATAGTATAGTTTAACAAGCTTTGAAATTACGTTGGTTGATGAAAATTAGTGTTGGACCGGTCTGAGATTACATCTATATGATCATCCAAAATTAACACCTAAATTATAGGGTTGCATGAAGACTGAGGCAATTTTAAGCTTCATTTATCGTACCATCTTAATGTTGTTAGCAATGATTGTATTTCAGGCAGGGATGTAAACGAGACAAGACAAGTTGAGTCAACTATTATTCAGATCGACTCAATTCATTTAGAATATTAAGGTGTTCGAGTTCGAACATTTTGACATGTCGTTCAAGTTCACACATCATTTGTTTATCGAATTCGAGTTTGACTCGTGGTTTATTTGATAGTATTATTCTTAAACTCTAAGTCTTTGATATTAATATTAATAATTTTTGTGTCAAGTTCAAGCTTGTATAAATTTTCTATTTTAGCAATTTAGTAATTTTAGTCTTATATATACTCCTATGCTAGTTCGATATAAGACTCGATTGAAAGTTTGTGAACATTTTCAAATAACATGTTTGTGAATAAACAAATTTGAACAGGTTCCCAAACTCAACGAGAAGAGTAACGACTGGCTCATGCTCAACTCTTTTACCAACAAATCAAGCTCCGAAAGTTTATTTTCTTTAAGTTAAGCCTCGAATAGCTTTTGTCCGCTTACCGCTAATTTGTAGTACTACGGCCATATTTTAAGTTGATAACTGAGTGCTTCTGTTTGCACTTTTCATGTTTATCCAATGTTTGTACTTCTGATTCATTCTCATCCATTGTACTCCCAGCATCTGCACAAATATTTACTAGACTCCACATTGTCATATTGGACTAGGGATGACAATCGCACAGGTACGAATAGTAATTATTCATGTCCATATCCACGAGGAAATGACGTACCTACCACCCGATATGGGTATATAGGTTATTCAAACCTGCCACCCGACAGGTATCCGACATGCAGCGGGTACCGGCGAACCTGCCACCATCACATACTCGCCACCCACGAACAATATTTTAAAATCGAACCTAACTAGATTGACCAGTTTAATCGTGAACCGGTCCAATCACATTTAATTTTAATAAATGTGAAAATTATAGTGAACCGGTGAAACCAACAAAAAATCGGTAGAACCAGTGATCCGGGAAGCGGATTTTTTGGCATTTTTTAAAAATTTTAAATCATTTGATATTTTTTCTTGAGTTGATAAATCTAAATTTAAAATTTGATATCATTTATTTTATAGGAGCCCTCATTTGATGGGGTTCCTTAAATTTTCAACTTGTGATAAGAATTTAAATTTGGATTGGTAGCAAGGTGGGTATTTCGAGGGTATTTCGAAGATATTTCACAAGTATTTAATGAATAATTTTTGCGGGTACATGGATTTCGCGGGTATGGATAGTAATTATCGATAGTCATACCCACGAACTAAATTAAAATTAAATTCTACCAACAAATCTACTCATAAATATTAAATGTCTCTCAAACTCACCCTATTAGGATCGAGTAAAGTAATTTATCATCCCTAATTTGGACCATCTTACTACTCTTTATTTCGAATCAAATCTTTATCTATGTTTCTTAGGACAAATGTCAAGTGTCAACACTAGATTGCACATCATCAATTTCACTCATACTTTTAATTTCGAGTTCGAGTACTATGTGATGCGGTTATATAATTTAATGTTAATTTAAACAAGAATCAATCACCACACGTATGTCTTAAAGTCGATGTTTTTCTTTTATTTTCAAAAACTAAAGCTCCCTTTTGCCATTATGATTTCTTGAAATATATGTTGGTTGACATCAAAAGGGTCAGAAAAAGAGTGAAATTGCTGGCTGCATTTCCACACACAACAATGTTAAAACAAACTAACACCACACACATTTTGGTATATGCTCTTCTATTCAAATATGGAATGAATGAATCAATCTCCATATATTAAAACGCATGTATACTTCAAAGTGTGTTTGGTCATAGTGTCTCTTATCTATTAGTACACTTCAAGTTACATCACTAACAGCACCCGCAACGTGAGTCTTTAGGGCCCTGCCTCCTTGCCCGGGAGACTGCCGCGGGTGCGAGATTGCCGCTTGGGGGAGGTGACTCAGGAGGCAGGGAGCTGAAGTGGGAGGCTGGCCTCGGTCTCGAGAGGCTATAGCGCGAGACCGAATATTTAGGATTAGGTTGGTAAATTTTAAACACGAAAAAATTTCAAGTCAATTTAACTAAAAATGAATAAACTGACAATGCGAACAAATTAATCCAAAACGAGTGAATTTACTCTACTGACATCCATAATAGCAACAAATATATTCAAAAATAGAAGTCACATGCATGCAAAAATCTTCATCCTAGTGATGAAATCTGAAAAAAAAAACAAACTTCTAGGCATTACATATAATTGATTAATAAATAATATAAAACACTTATGATATTTAGAATTTATTTAACTCGTTTATCAAAATTCATGTAAAATTCAAATACTATGTGTTTTTTCTTAACGAAGCTGAGTTTTAAAAAAGTTTGGAAGATTCTCTTATTTCTCATGAATTATTAATTAAACTTGCGTGAAGCTTGGTGGCCAAGCTGCATTGGTATTACGGTCGCATTCATCTTGTCTTGTCGTCTGTTAATGTCTAGCTAATCACATAAATACACGCGGCAAGTTGCAAACATAGGCCAAAATTTAGTTCACAGCTAATTATAAACCCCTTCCTCCTTCCTCCTTCCTCCTTCCTCCTTCCTCCCCAAGTTTTAGAAATTTCGATCAACTCTCCTCTTTACATAAACTCCTTTTCACAATCCCAAAATTCGCAGTAGAAAATTCATACATTTTCTGCAAAATGAATTCTCTATGGGAGATGCAGTCTATGGCAGGAAACGTGTTCTCCGCCTACGCATCGGTGGCGGCGTCGGTGATGCTGCTCCGATCGTTAGCAAACGACGTTGTTCCTGATCCGGTGAAGTCTTTCTTCCATGCAGCGTTCAGTCGTTTCTTCAAACACTTGATGGACAGATTCTTCCCGAGGGCTCCGACGCAGATGACGATGGTGGTGGACGAGCAGAGCGGCATCTCGCGCAACCAAATCTACGACGCCGCCGAGGTCTACCTCCGCACGCGCATCAACCCCGCCTCCGATCGCCTCAGGGTCAACAAAACGCCCAAGCAGAAGAGCATCACTCTCAGCATGACCAAGGACCAGGTCGTCGACGACTGTTTCCGCGGCGTTGAACTCAGTTGGAGGTTCGTCGTCGTCGAGGCCGACCGCCAGCACGGCCGTTTTCAATCGGAGAAGCGCTATTTCGAGCTCATCTTCCACAAATCGAAGAAGCAGGTTGTCACCGACCACTACCTCCCCTTCGTGCTTTCCAAAGCGCAGGAAATCAGAGAAAGCGACAGGGCGGTGAAGCTCTTCACGTGTGACTGCCCCTTCGACCAGGAGGACGACGGCGGCGGCGGCGGCGGCGGCGGATACTGGGGCTGCGTCAATCTGGATCATCCCGCCACCTTCGACAAGCTGGCAATGGACCCCACTTTAAAGCGCGCCGTCATCGATGATTTGGACAGGTTCGTGAGGAGGAGAGACTATTACAAGAAAATTGGCAAGGCGTGGAAGCGCGGCTACCTTCTGTACGGACCTCCGGGTACTGGAAAATCAAGCCTCGTCGCCGCCATGGCAAAGTATCTCAACTTCAACGTCTACGATTTGGAGCTCAGCAATCTGTATTCGAACTCCGAATTGCGGGAGCTTCTTCTGTGCACCAACAATAAATCGATCATCGTGGTAGAGGACATCGATTGCAGCATACAGTTGCACAACAGGGAAAGAGAAACAGAGTCCGAGTTGGCCGACCAGTCTAACTCTAAGGTCTGTCTGTCTATGATTGGAGAAACTCGAAGCCGCTATTTATGTTAATTAATATATATATATATATATATATTTTGTATATAATGAAATGACAAGAGTGTTGACTTTTGCAGTTGACTTTATCCGGGCTATTGAACTTCATTGATGGCTTGTGGTCTACCTGCGGAGATGGAAGGATCATCATCTTCACAACCAACCACAAGGAAAAGCTCGATCCGGCCCTACTGAGGCCGGGCCGTATGGATATGCATATCCATATGGGGTATTGCACCCCGGAAGGATTTGACGTGTTGGCAATTAATTATTTGGGGCTCAGCGATCACCGAACGTTGTTCCCGGTGATCAAGGCGATGATTCGAGAAGTCGAGATCACTCCCGCGGAGATTGCAGAGCAGCTGATGCGGAATGAGGATGTGGAGCTAGCTCTTCAGGGTGTGGTTGAGTTGCTAGAGGATAAGAAAGACAATGGAAAGATGAAGGAAGAAATTGTAGAGTTTGATGCTAAGGGAAGGAAAATTGTTGGAGCTTGTGGTGAGGGTAAAAAGGGGAGTTTCTGGAAATCTGTCAGCAAAAGCATCAGATTTTATAGGCAATCAAGCAAACAAAAAACTAACAAGTTATGGTGAGTTTGGTTGGGAAGATGAGGAGGAAGGATAAGAAAAATCAAGATAATTAGTATGAATAGTGGTATGATAACTAGTGTGAATAGTGTTTAGTAGTGTGTTTGGTATGTAAAACAAAAAAGTATGATAATTTATTATGTTGTTCTGTAGATAGAATAAAATGGTGTGATAACTTTATTATGTTGTTTGGTAGATAAAATAGAAGGGTAGATAACTTTATATCTTGTTTGGTAGATTAGATAAAACATCTTCTTCTCTTCTTTTCCTAAAAGTTACGGGCCAAAAGCAAAGTAGGAGACAAAATTCATTTCACCTTTTCGGCTGAGTGAAGAGGAAAGGAAGAAGTTTGAGAATTTTTCTGGAGCATTCAACATTGAAGAACCAAGGAACAAAGCTATTATAATATCTTGACAAAGCAAATGGGCCCATGTTTTCTGGCCAATATTAATCCTAATAGGTTTAGGTTTTGCTATTGTATAAATAATATATTTTTCTTATATTTTTTAATATTTTTTATCTATAAAAAATATTAAAATCCTAAGCTTTTATAGTATTAAATAGCACTTTGACATTTGTGGGTGTGTGAGTCGAGACAATAGAAAATAAAATCTTAATTTCTAACTAAATATGGACAATAGATTCTAAGCTAATTCCTAACTAAACGTTGAGTTGAATATGTCATCCATTAAAACTGTTTGAATACCATTACAAATGACCTAAGAATAGATACTTGGGGAGCTAGTTGTGTTTGTTTGATCGAGCAACGACAAATGATTTCGACGTTCACGCATTGACTGAAAATGTTGCAAGATTTTCTCTTTATCAATAGTTGAGAAGATATCCTTCTCAATGTACACAACCAAACTAGAATTCATCCACTCGTCTTGCATACGATTCCTCAAATCACCCTTGACGATCTTCATTGCAGAAAATGCTCTCTCAACGGAAGCAGTGGCTACGGGTAAAACTAATGTCAACTCAATCATTTTATAAACTAATTGAAAAACTAAGTGATTACCACTCTTAACCGTTTCCTGAGCAAGAACTCTCAAATTGTTGATTGAAGAAAAACGAGAATCACGCCGCACAAATGCAATGACATTACAGAGTTGTTGTGGAACAAATAGATGATCACCTGTAGAAAATTTCTCATTAGCAACGAAGTTATGGAGTTATTATGGAATATATAAATAATCACCTATCAAAAAGTCATTGGGATACAAAGTACTAAAATGCATGAGTTGGCTTATGTCGAATTGGGAGAAAGAATTTCTCGGATCAAGACACGCCATGCATTTGAGTAGATTAGTGCTCGCTTCCGAAAAATGATTGTTCAACTCTTGTATGGTTAAATCAACGACCTAACATTGCAATAATGATATAATTAATGAGAAATCAATAAAAATTAAGATTAGAAAAAGATTAACATAATATTAGAAATTAAAATAATACCTCATTAAAAATCTCAACACGGTAATAATGATCATTAGTGATGCTCTGCCTCTTATAACCAGGTCGTCCTATGGTGTCTTCCATATGAATTAGAGGAATAGAGTTCACCTCACAAAATATATTTATTTCATCAAAAATTGTTTCCCATCCAGCCATTCTCAACTCTGCAACGTAGCGGCGGGGGCTGAAGCATAAAAATTCGAATTTTCAAAAAAATTTAAGAACTAAAAAAAAAAATTGGGGGGGGGGGGGGAGGCCCCACTGTAGCTCCGCCACTGGTTGCTGCCTAAATAGGAATTTTCCATGGATTGATTATCCTAGGTAGTTCTTGTGATGGTAGTAGTAAGGGTAAACGATCGGATAAGGGTCGTCGGGTTTGGACCACAAGCGAGGAGACTTTGCTACTTGGAATGAAAGAAATTGTAGCGCAAGGTTGGAAATCCGATAATGGATTTAGGGCGGGATATTTAAGCAAGCTCGAAGAAATTTTCAAGAAGAAGATGCCGGGAACCGATTTGAGGGGAAATCCACACATGAACTCGAAGCTATCGATATGGAAGAAAGATTACAACTCATTGTGCACGATTCTTAGCCAAAGCGGTGTGGGCTTCAATAACAATGGGACATATACGGTTGACTGCGACAACGGGTTTTGGGAGTCCATATTTAATGTATATGTTTTGCATAATTTATTATCTATATTAACGTAATAATTGTGTAAAATTTTATCTGATATATTTGATTATAGATTGATGCAAATTCAAAAAGAATTTGGGCCAAAAATTGGCTAATGTATGATGATTGGAAGGAAATTTTCGAGAAGGATAGAGCGAATGGAGAAGGTGCTGAGGAGTATTACGAAGCTATAACGATTTGGAGAACGAGTTTGCATCATACACACCCGGGGACTACCACGTTGATATGGATGATATCCTGTCACCCAATGGAGGTGGCGGCAATAGTACGTACCCTAGCGACGATCATCCATCGCAATCAACTCCAACATCATCCAAAGCAAAATGCCAAAAGCGGAAGGTCCTTGATGGCATCGATAAGGTATGTGCTTTGATTGAGGGCATTAGTCGCAATGCCAACTCCCGAATGGAGACTATGGCATCGAGGTTTGGTCACGAACAAGTATTAGGCCAAGCTAGAATGGATATTTTTAACAAGCTACCAAATATTCCAAGATTTACTATGCGTGACAAGTTAAGCGTTTGCGAAATGTTGATTGAAAATGATAAGAAGCTAGAACTATTTGTTGGTCTACCCAAAGAAGCAAAAGCCGAGTATCTAATTCGTCTACTTGGTAGTTTAGATTAGATTGGTATGTTTATCACAAACATTAGTGATGTTGGGTACGTTGGGTACGTGCATGCATGGGTACATTTGGTTTATTTTTTTGGGTATTATCCTTTTTTGGAAGCATGCATTGGTAGTGTGATGAAGAAACACTATGGCTCTGTTACTCTCTTTTACTCATTTTCTCTCTCTCTTTTGTTATTATATTTTGTTGCAATTATGTGTACGTAAAAGACAATCTCATTTATGTAATGTTATTGAAATGTGATTGTAGTTAAGATTATCTCGATTAATTTAATATATGTCAATCTCCTTTTATATTTCGCATATATTTCGTATATTGTCCTTTTTATAAGACAATATTTTTAATAGTTATTTAGTTATTATTTTCATAGAATTAAGAAGGCATAATTAACGATTCATAATTAAAAGCAACGAAATCCTAAGAGACCCGACATTAAACGAAATCCTAAGGGGAATAAGACCCGACACTAAAGCATAAGACCCCATACTAAATTAGAGAAACGAAAGAATCGAAAGCAACGAAACCATAAGACTTGAACTACTTGATATGGATGAAATGAAGGACTCCGAGCAACGACTACTTGAATGGGCTTGACGAGGCACAAGAAGATGAACCCGAACTATTTTTCCCTTTCGTTTTTTTAGATGGAAAGGTCATAGGACGTTTTTGTTTCGGTTTGCTCGCTGCCTCATCTCCATCATCGTACGAGGCCATGTTGTTTGGCTTTCTACTCGGTGGCGAAACGACTTCCTCACTGTTGCTAGAAATATTTTGTGCAAAAAGCTTTTCCACATTGTATGACGATGAATCGATAGTTATAGGTTTGTTAGCATCTTCAATCTTGACGTCATCCTCACCAAAAAGGAACGCCAACCTATTGAATTGTGGCTCATCCTTCCAATAGTATGCGTTAGCAAAATCATTTTCCTTGTTGAAGAGAAGAAAAAATTGTTAAGTAAAATATTTCTTAGAAAAATAAGTACATATGTGACGTAAATATTCATAATATACCTCAAACAAGTAAGTCCATATATCTGGATTTGCGATGACACGCTTTCCTTCGATATCCCAATTTGCTCTCGGTGTACGAGCAATTAGCTTGAACGTGGTGTAGCGGACATCCAAGAGATGTGTTTTCTCAAACACTTCTTGCCGAGTCAAATCACAACCACAATACTTGTTTATTGCAACCTTCACATTTTCAAGAATGTCTTGAGGTACATAGCTTAAATACTATCCGTACTTCTCCTTATAAAACGATAAAACATTGAAGAGGACATTATCCATTTCTTCGGACCATTTAGCTTGATGGAAGTAGTAAGATTGTGGGGGAATGTCAAATGAAGTCATGATTTTTGGCAAATATAATACGTGGAAGATGAAAGAAGATGAAAGAGGTTGCAATGTTGTGGTTTATTAAAAAGGAGAAGTGTGTCGATTTATATAGGGGATGAAAGAGGTTGCATTGTTGTGCCAATTTTTATTGTTGGAAGAACTATTAAATGCTGCCAAAATGAAAGGGGTTGCATGCTTGTCGAAACCAATGAATCTTTTTGACTGATGAATAATTTTTCAACAGCTAGAGACACTACATTACTGCATGCATGTGACCTATGTGTCATAATACTATGACTAATACAACTCATCTGAATGTATGTGAATCAGAGCCTGCATGCATACATTGACTGAAATAGTTAATTTAAAACTAATAAACCAATTTGAAATCAATGACTCATAATTTAAAGTACGATAAAACCAATCTGAAACCAATCTCTTGCAACGAAGCAAAATTAGTGTCAATTTAGGAAGCTTAACAGTGAATAATTAGTGCATTTTATTTAAAATGAAGCAAATTTACATTGAAATTACAGTCTGTTGAAACTAAAGACAATGTCACACAATATTAAAATTACAATCAATTGAAATTACATTCATATCATTGTCTCATAATACTGAAACCATACTCCAAAATGGTTCAAAAATACAGTGGAATTAAATTCAGAAAACATAAATTACAGGTCCCAAAAGTATTACATACCCCAATGATAACACTAACCAAACATTTTTAAGCTACTACCAACCATCCATACTAAGCCAATTTACCAATGATAACACCAAATAGAAAAATTACAATACCCATGAAGATTAATAACAAATGAAACATGCGATCATTGTTTACACAGTGTGTATCTTTGTTCAAAGGGTGTAGCACCGGAGTGGATGCACTGAATACTTCAGTGGTAGGATTGTTGGTCCTATTGTTGGAAGAATCAGTGTATAACAAGAAATCATCATGCCATATGAAATTTCGGTAATGTTTCTCATTTATAGGACACTTGTAGTACAAACGACCCTTATTTTTCGCATGTGGTTCAGCACGTTTTAGGACCATTCTACCAGAATTACAATAACAAAACGGTGCAATATCCATGTTCCTATAAAATCAAACAATTATTCCATTAGTACTCACTCCCCTACTTATCAATATACAAATAAAACTAAATATCAATGTTAATGTTAAAGATTATAAGATTTATACCACGTCTTAAAATAATAACCACATAGCTTCAGCTATTTTCTCTCTACTTGTATTCCATTCATTGGTTGTTTCAATTCCATCAATAAAATATGTAGCTTCATAAACAACCTCATCATCTCCATCCTCTTCAACACGTTCATCATCATACTCTTTCTCAATTGGGTCAAAAGTCATTTGAGATCGAATGAAATTATGGAGAAGAAAACAAGTCAATATCAAACGATTATGCACCTTCACATGGTAAAAGGAAGGACTTCGCAATATACCCCAACGTTTTTTAACTATGCCAAAGGACCTTTCTATGACATTCCTCGCTTTTGAATGCCTCATGTTAAAGAGCTCATGAGCATTTTGAGGTCTGTCACGTTCTGGTCCCCATTCTTTCAGATGATATCTAACTCCTTGATAAGGAGCTAGAAATCCTTCATAATTTGCATATTCGTTATCTACCAAATAGTAAGTTCCTAAATTTACCAAAAAATAATCATGATGTAAGAAAGATTAATTTTTCTAGATATTTTCATTTTAATTGAATAGTCAATAAATTTTATACCACGTGGAACCTTCAAACCGTGATTTTTGGTAACAGCATCTCGTAAAACACGAGAATTAGAAGCAGAACTTTCCCAACCTGGTAGTACATACACGAAACCAAGGTTGCGGTCACATACCCCCAACGTGTTGGTACATATTTCTCATTTCCGTGATTTATATCTTGGCTTATCTAACAATGGCACAGTAAGACTTATATATGTGTCATCTAGTGCTCCTAAGCATCCCTTTAACAAATAATTAGTTTGCATATGCATTAGAAATCAAATTTTAGTACATACATTAGCTAATTTTATTGTTAAATAAAGTGAAGTGATACCTTAAACCACTTCCACCGGTTGTCAGTGTTATTTTCTGAAACAGGTTCAGGATTAACAAGGACACTTGTGTGAAGCTTTAGAACGGCCAATAGAACCTTATGGAGGTAATGTGATACCGTTTGGCCAGAACGACTAAAGTCAAAACCAACTATCTTATTCTTTTTATGATGAGCTAGAACGGATAAAAACATGGCAACTTGCTCATCCACACTTACATATTTGTTATCACTCAAACTACCTAATTCACATAACAATTTACATAGTCTACCAAATGTGTTACGATCCATGCGGAGATTAACGATGCAATCAACATCAGTTAGCTTAATTATCCTATTCAATTGTCTAATTTGATGGGATATTTTATTAAGCATATTATAAGATCTATCATTCACCCTACGCTTCTTATTAGATGATTCAGTGATGATGAATATGGTTAAAATAATTAGTATCTCTATCATTGTTTCTTGGAAGATATCCTCCATGCACATATACACTTGCTTAGACAAGGATAACGTGTCTGTCATTTTCACAAAAATCTGCAGTAAAAATTGAATAGTGCAAATTGTTAAGACAAGTTCAGACACATCATCCAAAACTATATGATAAAAAATGAGAACATGCTTGTGTAAAGCTAGTTCAATGCTACGTTACAAAGCTATATGATAAATAAAAAAAAACATAGATTATAAAATCAAATTTACACATCATCGAATGAGAACATAAACTAAGATAGTATGTCAGTACATATGTAAATAGCAAAATCAGTTTAAACCTCAAGCTTTAGAATGCCTTATGCAAAAAACAGAGCATTCATACAAATATGTAACATAGTTTAACCCTCACTTTAGAATGCCCCATACCAAAAAAGAGTGCATTCATACCAAGACAAGTAAACTGTTGAAAAAGAGAGTAACAAAGCATTCAGACTTTGGTCCATGAGTACCAATGGAAAGTACAAGTATTAATGTTCAAATAGAAAATGTCAATGCAAATAACAAGATAGTATATGAGTAAGCATGCAAAAAAACAAAGCATTCATAACAATAGAACTAATCTGCTGGAAAAGAGATCATTGACTATTATGAATGTCAGTTTGCTGTGTAAATTTGCTGATTGTTTTATAAACTGAAATGTATGTTATCCAATTCTAAATTGATTTAGATGTGATTTAGATCTATACACCTTTAAATTCTACTTGATTTAAATCATTCATTTTGTAGTTAGAATCATTCATTCACTCTAAGTTAGAAAGGAACACATATATGTGATTTAGATCTACTTCAAACCAATTTAACTTCAGATTAAGGAACATGAAATCTATGCCTAAACCATAGTTGAGAACCCTACAATGAAACCTTTTCAGTTTAACAACATACTAATTCACGTTGAACCCTACAACCCTTCTAAATCATATGAATTACACTGCTATGAATTCTAGCATCCGTTAAAACTTCTCAGTTAATTTAGAATAGATTTTTTTAAGTACTCACCTTCAGATAAAAAAAGTTGACTCGTTGAGAACCCTACTTCAAACTTTTTTCACCAAAATCCACCAAGTCTGGGAAGCCATTACATACAATCGAAATGAATTAAGTCAATAGGTTTATAGATACTAAAAATTTAAACAAAACACCAAATCATACCTTCCATTTTTCTGGAAAATTAGAATCTGATTCCGATATCCCAAATATGCATTCAATCTGTATTAGATGAAGTAGAAAGTCTAAAGAATCGTTTGAATTAAAAACTGGAATCTAAGTTCTTGAAATTCCTACCTAAGATTCCCACTTTCTGCCCCACAAACGATGTTCTCGGTCTGGAATGGAGTTCGATTTTTTTTTACGCTGCCTCCGCCGAGAAAGAAAGAAAATAGAAAGGAGTGTGGTGGGTGTGTTTCTTGGTAAATGGGAGGTGAAGGATTTCAAAAGTTATCAAGGGTTACTGTTTAACCCACATAAGTTATCATACAAATTTGGTGGGATTAATTATGTGGACAAAATAGTGAATTAGTGACGGGCTGAGCAATTTATCACGGGTCTAAGAGATGAGTACAAATTCCTACCAAATATAAGATGAAGACATATTATTTATCTTATCTATCTTCATTTCACCAACCAAACTCACCCTTAATGTTGAAGAGATAAAGTTTTCCCATTTCCAATCATATAGGAGTAAGAATTAATATAAACGGGAACATCACTTGAGGAGCATTCGAATTACTATTCAATATGCAGATGAATGGATTGATGATTCTGATAATCAGTACAGTTTGTAGATTTTTCAATTCCCATACGAGAACGTAAAGAGTTTTAGACCATGTCCGGTGCGCGTTTTTGGGCAGGAGCTCGCTATCTTGGAGTCTAAACCCGCGCTAGCCTTGCACCGTAAGACTATCCACATTGGTGACATTCTTAAAAAAGTCACAACAAAAATACAAACAACATTAATTTAAAAATAAATGAAAATTGATGACTTTCAATTTGAAAAGTCATTCAATGCCCCCTCAATTGTTCTAATGTCACAAGCATGTGACAAGATGAAGATTGATTTGTGTAAATAGATGTGAAAGAAATGAATAATTTAATTGAGGCTTTCAACAAAAGGTCACCGGTGGGTGTAGTCCAGCCTCTCATTTGATTTTTCATTGACGACAAATGTTTTCATTTTTTAATATATACAACTCAATTTGAAATAATATATTAAGTATGTTTCGATTTGTATTAATTATATACAAATTAATTTAAAATAATATATTAAGTGTTCAAACTCCTACACATTCTCTTAAAGTCAACATACAATATTAAAACTCGTATCGATTCAATACGTAAATCATTTTTATAAACTTACGCTTAAATGTGATATCATAATCATTTTATAATATATATTTTATTTATATATATTATAAATTTTGAATCTTAATCATTTTATATATTACTTTTCCCGTTTTGATCAAAGTGAAATTAACGAAATGAGACGGAGGAAGTACTATTTTATTAAAATAATAATTTTTTTAATAATATTGTCTTACAATAGGTGATCTTAAATGTTATAAATTATAATCAACTTAATATTTCAGTTTCATTAAAGTTCATCTATTTTAATTTAAGTGCTTTTTAATGAAAAAAATTACCATCCTAATAATATATTTGTAGTATTTAATAAGAAGTTGAGGCCTGTCAACTTTTTCTAAACCCTATAGCAGCAAGTGTTACCAGATTTTTGAAAATTTTGATTCTATTCAATCTTCAAATTCAAACACTACTTCTCTACTTTAAGGAAAATCTAATTTCTATGTATAAACAAAGCAATCATTGAAGACCTATTGAAATTGAATTTCGCGATAAATTTTGCTGTATATTGTTGAACTAAATCTGTCTCTGAGCCTCTACATTTCATAGTTCAGATCTTACTGGTAAGCTAGTTCTTGCCCATTGGAGAAAAATCGATTTTTTTGGTTTAGTTTGGTGTGTAATGATATTTCAGATTTGAAATCAGGTAGAAGGAAATGGATCCTGATTCAGTGAAATCGACTCTTTCTAATTTGGCTTTCGGCAATGTAATGGCTGCAGCAGCTCGAGATTACCAAAAGGTTCAATCTTTTTTATCAGTTCTTATTTCATACTCTGCATATCTGATTCGTGATTAATTTAGTGTGTTGCAGTTCTAGTAGAATGGATTAATTGGAACCATAAATGTAGATTGAAGACTAATAGCTTATGCGAACTCATGTACTTTAGCATATTGTACATTTTATCATGCTCTGATTTAGTTTTTAAGATTGTGAATGGAAGAAGAAGATGTTTAAACATCTTTTTATTGGAAGACTAATCTCTTCACTTGAGTAACAGGAGTAGAAATTGAGGATTTGATTATTGTTGTGATAGGGATATCCTCCTTGTTTTATAGAAAGTGGCTGAAAATAAGATAGTTTGCTTGCAGATTTCAAGTTAGATGCTGCTGTTTAGTAATGTTAGTATTTGTGGGTTTAGATGAAGCAAAAAACATTCATTTTGCTATAGAACCTATGCTGCGGTGTTGTCAATGATTGTGGCCCTTGGTGGTTCGATCTATTTCAAGGTTTCTGAAATTGCTAAAGGCTTTTGCTTTGAATTTAGTTATAACTGGGAGCTGGAATGCGAATTTGGTTAAGAAATTTGCTAGAGGCTTTTTCTGTAAAACCCTATGCTGTGATCTTGTCAATGTTTGTGACCTTTGGTGGTTTGATTTATTTTAAGATTTCTGATATTGCTAGAGGCTTTAGCTTTAAAATGAGCCATAGCTGTGAGCTGGAATGCAAATTTGGTTTAGAGATTAATGTAAATTACCAAATAATAATGAGGATAGCACAGATTGTGAATCTCAATTGTCGTAACTTTCACAGGATTTGGTGGCTCAAGGGAAAGCTAATGCATCCAACTCTGTTAATGATGAAGTGGATCTGGATGAGCTTATGGATGTAAGTGAGCCATACATTTTGATTTCATTGCTTTTCTCTTTTTACTTTTTAGAGTCTCGTGTTTTAACATGCATCTGCTAATCATAGGACCCTGAGCTGGAGAAATTGCATGCTGACAGGATTGCAGCGCTCAAGGTATCTATCTAGCTTCTTTTGTTTTTCTCTCTTTAGATCATCTATCTTGGTTTTCATGTGGTTTTAAAAAATCATGAAATCGTTACAGAAAGAAGCAGAGAAGCGGCAAAAGTTGACAGTTCAAGGTCATGGGGAGTACAGGGATATAACAGAAGGAGACTTTTTGGGAGAAGTTACTGGCAGTGAAAAAGTGATTTGTCATTTCTATCACCGAGAGTTCTACCGTTGCAAGTAAGGACACATGATGTCTCATTTGCAATGTTTGTGAAAAGTTGGAGTTTGAGTTGATATTTCTATTAGACTTAGACATGAGATCTTAAGTATTTAAGTGTAGAAGCACTACTTTATAATACTAAAGGGTTTGGATAGTAAAAAAAGAGCTAGAAGAAGGATATGCAGTCCTCTGGCATCTTCACGTTTTGCACTCTCTAGAGGTCTTCTTCTGAAGATACATGCATTATTGTAATGTGTTTTCTTGTTACACTTCTCTAGGATTATGGATAAGCACTTGAAATCTCTTGCTCCTAGACATTTTGCTACGAAATTTCTCAAATTGGATGCTGAGGTCAGTATACAAGAGCATGCTGCATGCATGTACACTATTCAGACTTAACCAAAAGAAGCTAAAGTTCCTGTGTGCTATTCCTTTTTTTCTGCAGAATGCTCCTTTCTTTGTTGCTAAACTAGGAATCAAGACATTGCCGTGTGTCATACTATTCAGGTCATTCTTGTTCACTATTTCTTAATTTCTCAGTTATGCATTAATTGATTAGCAAGTAGGTCATTTCATTCATTTATAACTGTCATGATTGCCAATGATTGTATTATTGTGTATTCATCAATATTTTCTAACTTGGGAGAAATTATTGTGCTTATATGTTATATCATCACCAATGAGTTTCCTAGAGTTGTACTTCTCTAGTGTTAATAGGTGTATATATCCCTTTAGGATTATAAATATAAAAAATGGTCCCTCATATAAAAAATATTAAATATGGCCCTTTTTATAAATTATTGTTCTACCTCCACCCGCCAGTCCGCCAGCACCCTTCCCCCACACATCTTCTCCATCTCCATCTCCATGAGACCACACACAAACACACACTACACTGCCACTCGCATGCACGCACATAGAACATGCATATGTTGTGAGTTAGGGTTTGGGGCCATGCACATGCACTCGTGTGTTGCATGCTTCCATGCATGTTGTGCATGTGAGAGACTACTTTTGTAATTAGCTAAGAATAAGTTGTTTCACGCGTTTTAGTCGAGGCCACGTGGTCCAGTTGTTATTTGCCACGTGGATGAGTTTGTTATTCGGTTAGAGGACGAAGTAGTTCTTAAGCCAATTCATGAGCTTTTGTTGGTTGCTTTTGTAATCTGATTGAATATTCTCTCTTTGAATACAACACAATTCCTTTCACTATTTGTTGTTCGATTCAGCCAATCATCTATTGTTGGATTGAGATTGATGCTCAAAGGTGATCCACGATCCTAACAGCATACAAACATACACTGAACACGCACATACACACACAAAACATTTGTTCAGAAAAATGTAATTTCACCAATTTTTGCACATTTTAATATTATTTATATGTAAGTTTGTTATGTATTTGCTGTGTTTTAGCTTATATTATGTTCACATTCATTCATGATTGAGTTTTAAACACATTGCATGGGATTTTAAATCATGTATGCACCTCACAACCATATGTTGTTTTCAAACACATGGGTTTAAAGACATACAAATTGAGTGACAATCGTGACAAATACACGACCTCAAACTGTAAGTGTGTCTGATGCATGATCCACAATTCACGTGTGTAGAATATACGAGTTGCAACTCATGTATTGGTGAATGCAAGTGTAATTTAACTAGATACACGAACATTTAACTCATGTATTCATACTATCCTTAAATTTATATTAAGAAGTTGTGTTGCTTGTGTTTTGATTCAGACTAAGAGGTGCAGAGAACTTTCTGTAATAGCTAATCAACTGTTGAGAGGATGCAATACATCCTTACATATATTCTTATTCAGATATCTAGAAGAAGCTTGAATGTTTGTGTTATCTTCATCAGAAAAGGAGTAGCATCCGATAGGCTGGTGGGGTTTGAAGACTTGGGGGGCAAAGATGACTTCCCCACAAGGAAGCTTGAACTTTTCCTCTTGAAGAAAGGTAAATACTGTCCTTCAGAATCCTGTTCCATAGCTGCATCTAGTTGCAGGTTCTAAACCTTTGTTTACAGGAATTGTTGAGGAGAAGAAAAGAGACGAAGAGGATGACGATTATCTTGAAGGCAAACGGATGTCAGTGAGAACATCGATCTACGAGTCTGACTCTGACTGAGAAGTTAACTTGCTGTTGACTTGGCCTGGCAGAAAAACTCATAGTGCAGTTATTTACTATTCTTTCTTGAACTGTAAAATTGTATTTTAGAGCTGAGACTATATGGCATCGCAACCATAATTTTTACTCTGAATGAAGCTAGCTCATCTTAACTTCATCGCGTTCCATATAGTAAAAATGGATTTACCTGATCAACGACTCAACCCAAAGCACATATATCTATGACTATATATATAAAATTAAGTGGTTGGAAAAAATGACCTTATCAGAACATGACAGGCAGATGAAGAAGTGAAGATGCTGCAGTGCACCACACAATTATTATATTCCTTGCAAAACTTATATATGTACATTGAATAGAACAAAACAACACTTGAAATAATATAATCACAATCATTAATTGCCACTGCAAAACATTATCTCATTACTTAATTCCCTTCACTCGTTCTTCTGCGTGTATATATCTCCATCTCCTCCACCACCATAATCCTCTCTCTCTTTCTCTCTCTCTCTTCACTTTTAATTCCTTAAGCTGCTTCTTCTCTCTCTCTCTCTCTCTCTCGAGCTCAAAGCCAAACAAATAAAAACCCAGTTCATAGCAAGCTAGAAATTTCATGTGGAAGCGTTGGATCATAGAATCGAAATCATGTCGCCTGTACTAAGTGAAATCCTCCTCTCTGGCTTTACCATAAACTCCACTCTACGTCGTCGTTCCCACCTCGTCCAATCCTTCTCCGTCGTCTTCCTCTACTGGTTCTATGTCTTCTCATGAACACAAACCCTAACCCTCGTCATCTATTCTCACGCAACCATTCTTATTCTTTCTATTCCACACACACATCACATATTTATTAATTTCAACTATATATATATACACACAAATCTTCAAGTTCTCGATCAAATAAAAAATATGGGTTCTCCAGTGAGTGGGACTTCTTCTGGGTCGATGAGCTCCCTCCAAGACTGTGGAGAAAATCTGCAGACAACAGAAATGAGGAAACGCAAGAGAATGCTGTCGAATAGAGAATCGGCAAGGCGATCGCGGATGAGGAAGCAGAAGATGATGGATGATCTAACGGCTCAGATCAATAATCTGAGGGCTGAGAACAATCACATACTCACCAACACGAACCTCGTGACTCATCTCTATTTGAAGATGGAGTCCGAGAACTCGGTTCTGAGGGTTCAGATGTCCGAACTGAATCACAGGCTCCAATCCCTTAATGAGATATCGATGGTGAGCTTCTTGAGCTCTCAAGAAGCAGGTGCTTCTGCAACTGGATTTCAAGATTTTAGTGGAGATTACGATGATCTCTTCAATCCATGGACTTCCATTCATGTTAATCACCCAATCATGGCTTCTCCTCATGCTTTCTTGTACTAGATGATGATGATGATTGTGATTTGAATATTTGTCACATGTTTGGCTGTGGTTGTTGTCTATACAACTTATATTAGGTTTTATTGCAAGAGATAGACGTGGATTAGTTAAATTCTTGCATGGAAGTGAATGTATGATGTAACATTTTGAGTTGAATCCTCATATTGGTCCAAGCACTAATGTAATCATGAGTTCAAGTACAATTAATATATATCTAATCTTTTGTTTAATACGATCGCAGGGTATCCAACATTTCATGTCCCATAATTTAGATTTTAATTTTATATACTTTAATTTAATTTTATACATAATATTAGGATTCATGTATACCACCCAAATATATAAAGTATATAATATTTTTTAACATTTAATATCATTTTTAAGTGATTTTTAGAATTCATAAATTCAAAAATAGAGTATATAATTTTAAAAAAATAGTTTTCTAAAATTATTGTTAATTTTGATTCACTGTATCATAAAAAAATTAACTTTTAAAAATATTATTTAAACTAATGAAATTGATTGTAGATCCTCACGCTCCACCGATTAAAATTGTTTTTTTTTAATATATTTATTATATAGAAACGATATATATTAGTATCGCATTTTCAATTTCAACCATAAGTATGTATATGTATATCTTAAAATGTATCTTCTATTCCAATCATAACTCATAAGTGTTTATAATAATATCTTAAAGATTCACTTTTAGTATAGACATGGGGTTAATTATACCATTAATATAATGTTAAATATAGAATGAGCGTGTCTGAAAATAAGTACTTAAGAATCTCCTTTCTTAATTACACATGTAAGATGCCTGCCTGAGATTGAAATACGAAGATGTGTTCAGTTCGAATAGAAAATCACGTTAATTTGTTTTAAACATAAGATGTCGGTTCACAAAATTTTATTCGTTTAATCACGTTTCGTTCGCAAAATTATTATTCAATTCTTTTTTAATGAGTACACCACCATTTCATTTAAATTGAATGGGACTAATTAAACTAGGCCATATTTGGTAGTCTGGAATATAGCATCATAACATTAAAATTGTTTAGTGCATTAAGATTATTTTAATTTAATCATCCTCTTATGATTAAAATGTTGGGGAAAACAGTGATTTTAACACGAGTCCATCGTTTAATAGTGGGCCGACGTGTTAATCACATTTTCTACCAAAAGCATGATTTGATAAAATAATTTAGTCTTATTCTATCATATTTTGTCTGCCAAACAGATAATCAACAACTAACTTTTCAACAGATAATCAACGAATAACTTTTCAACAGGTAATGGAGACCGAAGTAATTAAACAAAGGACAAAGGCTCTTTCTCAACTCCAATGGTTCTATAGTTGTATATATATTCTTATTGAGAAACCAGAATGTGTTCTTTCTATTAGTTTCTATATATTAATTAATGTGCTAAAGAAGCACAAACCAATCGGAGTCGCCCACTTGTTTAAGAAGGTGACCTAACATTGTTGGATTACTCTGAAAAAACCCACATTTTTATTATTTATAATATCAGGACAACCTACATATATATATGGCTTTTAGGCTTTCTGAAATTTTCAACTGTGACATCGATTCTTTGAATTATTGGCTTGCATGAATTGACAACTTTAAGTTTTTTTATAAGACAAAACCCAATTATTCACTCATGCAATAATGCAATACATAATGATTATAATTATATATGGATTTGGCCCTATATATCTTCAGGTTTTTATTAAACTGTTCTTACATTATATAATTGATGGCCGTCATGTAAATGTAATGCAATATATGAATAAGAATACAGACTCACTAATATTGCAATATTCCATTAATAAAGTATATATCAATAATTATTTGAGTAAACTGAAATGTGTATATATATATTATATATATGGGATTTTTTTTTTGTGTATGCATGGTGGGTTTCAAATGCTGTGACCTGATCCTAAAGGGAAATGAATCCATGACAGGCTACAATCTTGATATGTCATGTGAAAAAAATATTAATTTTAATTCCTATTATCAAGAAAAGGCCATGTGCATGTCACCAATTGGAATCGTGGAAAGAATTAACATTAATTTCTTGGACTTATTCGTATTAATTACTAAGTATTAATTTAATTATTTCGCAAAAGGAGATTCTATATAATTTTGCTTTTTCAATATTTGGAGAACAATTAATGAATCTTGGTCTTCATAAATAAGAATTGGATAGAAAAGCATGCATGCAAGACTTTGATAATGTTAACAATAATAACTTAATTATACTTGGTGATGAGTATATTAATTAAGTTATTATTTATTACTACTCGTTTTGGAGTATAATATGCAGTGCTAAAGTTGTGGTCAATTGGAAAAGTCATGGTAAACAAAGTTAAGCTGCACTAATTAAATGTATAATAATTAATATATATTGGGTTAATGAAGCGTATGTTCATTAAGTTAGAGTTATACATACTTTGAATTGAATTCAAAGAGACGAAAATGGAAGAAATATTGAGTATAATATTTGCAATACGTACAAGATATACTAAAGATATATATTTGATGGATTTCATACTAGCTTGTGCACCCAAAATATATTAATTAATAAATAAGAAAAAGTTGTCATACCACATGCCTGCCTAATTCCTCAATTAATAGATAATAAATCAAAATTTTGTTAATTAATGCAAATAAATATATATATTATCATTCTTTATGTACCTGTACTACATCATCTTTAGAGAGTGATTCATGCACTTTCAACTTGCAATACAATATGTTGTTAATTATTACTACCAATTTTTATAAAATAAAACAAACTTTGTCTCTTTACGTCAACAATTATTTTAAATTATTTTCTTCAGCTTCCCAAGAGACAGCCTGTCCCATTTGAGTTGCACTTTCTTATTTGTTTACCAATAATTAGGTCGGCTATTTTTAAATGGCTTCATTTTCTATTTCTGTATCT
This sequence comes from Leonotis leonurus, assembly GCA_026898415.1. Taxonomy (NCBI): domain Eukaryota; kingdom Viridiplantae; phylum Streptophyta; class Magnoliopsida; order Lamiales; family Lamiaceae; genus Leonotis; species Leonotis leonurus. Next base: position 1,089,707 of record JAPKLX010000046.1, read on the forward strand.
CATTTCTTATATTTTTAAATTAGATTTTATTTTTAATTTTCATTTTATATGTTTGGTTTAATTTTATAAAATTATCCCACACAAATAAAATATATATTTACTTTTAATATTTAATACTTCACTTTTAATTGATTTTAGATTTTACGAATTAAAAATATGATATATACTCTTTAAATTTTTTGATTTTTCATATAATTGTTAATTATGATTTATTATACTATTTCATTTGTCTTATTAATAATGAATAATTTTTACTAAAAAAATCTAGCAGTTGTGATCAAAGTTGCTCATTATTAATGCAACAGAAGGAGTATGATAATTTTTTTATTTTTTACAAAATATTAATAAAATAATAAATTTGATTGTAAAACATAAAGTGTGTGATAAAAATTGAGAAGTTGAATCTTATTCGTATATTATATAATACTAGTTTGTACACTCGTGCTATGCACGTGAATATTTTATCTATCAATAATTTATATATAGATATATTTAAATAAATCAGAAATGTCGTAAAAGGATCCTAATCGGTAGTTTTAAAACCGTAAACATAATTGATAGTTCTATTCCAAATCGAGACTGTGTAGAGAATGATTCGGTTACAGTTTCAAAATTTTACAACCATAATTAGTGATCCGAAACAGTAACTTTGATTTTTTTTTACTTAATTCACTTTATTTCAATAATAACTCCGATTTATTTTACTTGATTCAATTTATTTCTTATTTTATAAATGGTTATTTTTAATTAATTCATAATAACATATTAAAATTTATAAATATGTTAATAATAAAATAACACATTCCTCTGTACCTAGCCCATAGGGTGTAATCGGGTTCAAGTATGCATGATTTTGACTAAAATATAGCCCAATGTATTCAATTGCGAAAAAAATGGTAATTCGTGTATTGTGAGTCAAATTTTAAAATTCATGTGCAATACCAGAAATGGTGATTAATTTGTGTATTTACATGCAATTATTCTTAATTTTTTAAACGATTTTGAATCATAATTGTAACCGTTCTACATGGTTCGGTTCCAAACCATGAACCGTCATAACAACAGTATGATTCTGATTTTAAATTTTTGGAACGGTTAGGTTTCAAAGTGTAATCGTGAACACCCCTACTTATGTAATTTTAAAAAATTTAATTGGTTCAAGAAATAATAATTGATTTGATATAATAAAATTGATCACATATTCGTATTTATGAGTATATTAAGATTTCCGTAGTTTGAGTATATTTTTAATTAACATTGATATATATATATAGTTGATCTCACATATATAAATAAATATGTAAATGTATAGACATTCAATAAATACCAATAATTTTTTTATAATGATAAAAATAAACTCCCTCCGTCCACCAATGTTCTTCTCATTTTGTCCCAACACATGTTTTAATAAAATAGGTTGACTTTAGTTGGTAAAGGGTAAAGTGGGAAGAAACTTGATGGACAGACTAAAATAGCAAAATGGGAAGAAACTTGTCTTTTAAGGTTGGTATATCATATTATTCATGTCTTTCATACCATTCGTACCATTCATACAATTAAATTTAAGTAGAAGGGTATTTATGATAATTCACATTCAAAATGGCTAGAATTTAAATAGTACTCCCTCTGTCCATGAAACAAGTTCCTAATTTGCCATTTTCGTCCATCCACAAAACATCTTTCTACTTTAAACTTTTCATTTATGGTAATGAACCCACCACACTCTCTACACACAACTCAATTTAATATAATACTTAAATGGAACCCTTATTCCACTCACTACATATCATTATTAAAGTCAAAAGCATTACATTAAAATTCGCATCGGGTCAAACTATGAACTTCTTTCATGGACGGAGGGAGTATTATGTTTGTAGTTATTACTTGTCTTTTACTATCTTCTTTGGTCAGTTTGTATAATTAACTCTTAATATATTGAATCATGATTATCTTCGAATATGAAATTAATTACGAAACCGCCACCCAAATTGATTTCAAATTGATTTCAAATTGAACACTTCTTGTTATATATATATATATATCTTTAATATCGTCATTTCTAGATTATTAGTTGTTACAATAGTTCTAAAATACTAAATAATTTGTTTTTTTCTTAATTATTTATTATTTACCTTGAAAATATAAGTGCCGGATTTTTTTATACTTTACTACTTGTCATTTTATTCATGTTTGTACAAGAGGTTTTTTGTAAAAATATTTTGTATATTTATCAAATTTGGTCAAATTTAGACGAATCTTATTGAACCAAACTAAAATGGTTTGACTCTTGGAGCTTGGACAACTTGATATCATGGTCCTTTCCTTTTCGTCCTTAATTTGTTTTAAGTTTTTTTATTTATCAAGTCAATTAAATACGGTTAGATTTTCGAAATAATTAAAATATGCTTATATATATATGTGTGCTATGGACTAATATTATATTTATCAAACCTAACTATATATGAAGAGGCCACTAGGATTATGATATTTTGATTTATCTTTTTCTTCTTAATTTTGTTTTCTCATTGTTGTTTATTGCACTGCGTGAATCATGATGGTTCGCTATTAATCACTCAATTAATCATATACTAACTCCCAATTGAATATATGTGCAGATATGTGATTAATAAAATCCTACTGAATAATATCCTAATTAATAAGCTTAATGCTTAAGTTCCTTCACCTTAAGTACAATGCAAGAATTCAAAATGAGATTCTTAAATATGGCACATAGATTAGAGTCTATTATATACTTCTTCTATCCCACTAAACATGACACTTTTTTTTTCGGCACAATTATTAAGAAAAGTGTATAATGCAGTGTAAGAGTGATAAAAGTGGTAGGGTCAATACATTTTTGAATGGATAAATTTTACTATTTTTGGAATGTGTCAAGTTTAGTGGGATGTCCCTTATAATGTGTCAAGTTTAGTAGGACAAAGGGAGTATATTATATAATAGTTCGATTTGGACTTTTTTGCATTCTTCAATTTGGTAACCAAGTCCAACCGTGTTCATCCCTATAAGTTGAAGTCTCCTTACCTTTCCAAAAGAACTTAATTAAACTTATACTCCGTTCGTCCCTAAAAATGGCTCACATTTTGATCCGACGGGTTTTAATAATGAATATTGACTTTAATAGGAATGTATAGTAAATGGAGTTGGAGTCTCACTTGATATATTATTTTAAATTGAATTGTATGTAGTTAGTGGTGAGTTTCATTTGCTATGAATGAAAAGTTTCAAATGTAAACTATTTTTGTAGACATTTTAAAATGGCAAAACGTAATCTATATTGGTGGACGAACGTGGTAATATCTTACTCAGAATGAGATGATAGTGCACTGCCCTCCTCTATATGATAGTTGCGATATAAGTAAATGAATCATAATAATTATTAATAATTTCAAACTTTAAAAATTGTATATCATATTATTCTATTAATATTAAATTGTATTATAATCAATAATTCTAAATATAAAAAGTGATATTTTATAGATAAATTACTAATACTACCTCCGTCCCACTTCATTAGTCCCATTTGATTATTTTAATACACCCAATTGAATATAATTTGGGACTAATGAAGTGAGACGGGGAGTATCATGTACTAACATGTTACGTTTGATGTATACTGATTTGCAGGTAGAAAAGCGCAATTTAGTAAGCCCATCCTTTTATATTTATAAACCATTACTAGGCCATCTTATAAATGGGCCTCTCAACCCAATCATTTAAACGGCGTCGTTTCTATTCTTATATTGCCCGCCAATTCCTTAACCACCCCAAGGAGCTGCTGAAAATGGCGCCATCCTCCACCGCCGCCAAATCGCCGAATTCCGCCACTGTCGACTCTACCTGCTGGCAGTTTTCATGGGAAGCCCAGTCGCACGCCTCAATTATTCGCCTGCTTCTGTTCAAAGCGAACACGAAGCCCTCAGCTCAGTGCAGAGACCTCAAGCTAAGTTTTAACCAACAAACATCCCTCATTACGGTCTCGTTTTTGGAAGGCGACGGCCAAATAGAGACCTCGATTGGGGTTCCTGTGCCGCGGGTATTAATCGACCCGGAATCTCCCCTCAATTTTAGGACATTCGACGACCACATTGAGGTTAAGCTCGTTTTGTTACTTCCGGTCGACCACCCGCTTGTTTCCAACTACGATTTAATCCTTAATGCCGAAGACAATAGCAACGAGCTTCATCCTCTTTCTGTGGATACTGGTAATTGAAAGATTTCCAATTTGTTCGTCAATTTTTGTTTTGGACAAAAATTAATATCTCCAGCTGAAGCTTTTAGACGAGCTGGATGTTAAGCTAAGAGGCTGGGCTTAGTGAATAAATTCATTTTTATTGCCATGTTTACTTCGCATTGATTTCAGTTATTTATTTGTATTTGGCTTATGCTTTCTTGGGACTTGCTTGTGTCGTTTCAAACAATTATATGTGCTTTTGTATTTCAGATTTAAAGAAGTTGTCTTGTATGAAGGAGGTGCAATTCTACTGCAGAAATTGCTCTTCTAAGTTAACAAAGGTTCTCCGGTAGACATTCGATTCCTTATGCTTATTCAGTTACTCTTTGTTGATTTTGGATGTGTAATTAAATTTCCGACTTTAAGGACTTTATGAAGCCCTTGTTGTATTGTAAAAGTTACTCCCGCCGTCCCACTAAATGTGACTACCTTTACTTATTGGGTTGTCCCACTAAAAGTAGTTACTTACCAAAGTGGAAACAAAAAATTTACCTTTACAATAAAGTAATCTATTTTTCAAAAGCACAAAATATTACTTTCTTAATCTCAATGCACATCTACTTGTGGCCACATTTAATGAGACGGAGGGAGTAGTATGTATAGGGTTGTAGGATCATAAAATCTTTGTCCATAAATTTGAAAATTACTGCTACATTTTCTATATTGCTCTATTCTAATAAATAATCTAGAGTGCAACTCTGTGGCTCCTTTCATTGTGGGTAAATGGTACATATGTGTTGCTCCACATACTCCATAGCCAAAAGGTCTAGCCTTCAATGTGTATAATTTAATAGTCTTCAATGTTCTTTTGCTTTAAATTTTGTGCATTCAGTTCCTTACTCTTTCTGTAAGGGATGCATATATATGGTGAAAACGAACTTGTGTTTATAATTGTCCAATTTTGTTTCAGATGTTTCAAGGAAATGCCTTCAGCTAACTGGAGAGAAAATGCTGACAATTGGTTCGGAAACTGTTGCTGCACATTTGGAGGTGTAAGTGAGAAGCTGGTTGCGGAATATGCGAAATCCTATACTTGTGTTTCAGGTGTATGCCTTTTGAATTCAACATCAGTCCGATTATGCACAGATGATATTTTGGGATGTGAATTCCCTGATGTGCAGAGCAGGCAAAATGTCGAGTCTGATTTAAATCCAAAAATCCATAACTGACAGAGTTCCACCAAATGAGTTTTGTAAAAAAGTACCGCCAGATTGTTGTGGAAATCATAGTGATGGACTGCAGGGTATTCAACACACCGCAGAAATCCTGTTCTCTGAAGATAAACCTTCTGCAAATGACGAACGTGAAACTTCAATGAGTGTAGTCAACAATGATAGTTTATCATCTACCTTTTCTGCATTACAGATTGATGAAAACAAAGGATTATTGAATAAAGAAACTCAATACTGTATTATGAAATGCTGTACTCCAGATATCACAGAAACCTCTTCTAAGGTTCAAATGAATGAAGAAAATGTTGAACTTCTGGAAAAGCAGAAAATGTTTCTGGATGGTTATTTGGGTGATGGTTTTATGGTTCGATCTTCTGAGCTTTCAAAAGATATCCACTGGATCAACTATTTATGCCCACATTGCTCCAGTTTGCTTGGAACATATCCCTGCTTTGATGATAATGTACCATTAGATGGTGGAATTCGCCTATTCAAATGCTATATTTCAACTTGCTTGTCTTCCCCTGGATCCACTGATGCATTTCGGTGAGTTAATCAAAATAGAAATCTGTTTTCTGTCTCTCTTAAGCATCAAGATGGTTGTGTGACTAAACTTAACTGATAAATAAAAAATTACAAGAAAGGTTGGTAAACAAGTAGAATGACTATCGCATAGTTCTGATGCATAAACACCTATCCAAAGCCTGGATGTCATACTTATCTTCATGTTGAGCTCCACTAAAGGTTAAACATGATGTTGCAATTAACTGGTGACTGATGTTTACCTAAGTTCTTTGTCATTTTGAAACTATGTAATAGAGACCATAAAGATAAGACAAATTTGTGGTTGAATTTTTCTTTTTGTTATCCTGTAACTCCTACTTTGTTTTTGAAAGCACGGCTTAAAATTATTCATATCTGTTAATGTGTGTAAATGTCATCTTCAAATAGAAATTACTCCCTGGAGAGAATGTTTGCCAGTAAGTTGCTCGAGAATGCAGAAGAGGAATTGTCGTTCAGGACTATAATTAGGGACATTCAAACAAAATTGCCATTGTTGCATATCGTTTCCTTGAATCCAAATTCTTGGAGCTGTGCTGGAAGTTTGCTCCCTGCAGAACCTGCTCATAAGTTAGTTATGCATCCTGTTACTAGAGTGCTGTTTTCTAGCTCCGGACATGGCTTTGATCCTATGTAAGTTATTTTCTAAACTTTTTTCCTTTTGGCATCAGAATCAGGCTTTATTATTGCGCCTTTCATTTAAGTGGAGTATTTTGACAACTGTGCTCGTGGTTGATTTGATTGAGAGATGCAAATCAGAATATCTGGATATAGTCATTTGTCAATCCATGTAGAAAGTTTATTTCCCAATTAGTTGCCTTTTGATTTATTTGCTTTTCAGTTGTAGGCTGAGTGGCTAATATGATAATGATATTTCACAAGCTCAATATGTTAATCCTTCCATTATCTTTGATAAGCTATGTGCCTGGTAAACAATGAGAAAATAGTGTGCAGTATTCCGCATACCTTTTACTTGGAATATTTCTTGCCTTTGTTTTAGTGATTCTTACTACATACTTTACAGTTTACACCATAACAATGAAGATCTATCTACTTGGTTAAGGAGTAATTTTCCGGTCTCGTGCACCAACCATTTTATTATTGAACTTCAATACCCTCCGGAATGCAGTTTCAAATGCCTTTGAATATCTAAATAATATGCATTTGGAAAAATTGATGAAGTGTTGCATTGTCTTAAGGGAAACCATCTGGACTTCATATATTATTTTATTATTGCAAGCTATACTCTTTATGAATCTTGTCCTGATTCATGAGCTGATACACGTTACTACTGCTTGAATATCACTCAGGACTTTGAATGAGTTGACAAGAAAGAATCAAGTGGATGATATTTACATGTTCTGGTCTCAAATATCCGAATTAACGCAAGCCCTAGAGCTGGCCAACAGTTTATCTCCGCCATCATGCAGGTCACTGCAGGGTCTACTTCTATCATCCCTCAGGAGATAATGTAGGTGATATCGAAAGAAACTATACTTTCTTGGTGCTGGCTTTCACGCCCAACATGGTGATTTTTATTTCATCTGAGTAAGTTGCAGCAATGGAATGAATAGCATTCTGATCAATGATTCTGTGAAGGGAAGTCAAATGTATCTGCTTTAATATTTATGCTTCTTCTTTTCAAGAGGTCAAATGCTTAAAGTGGAATACAACGAATATGTAGACATGATCATTACTTTTTCTGTGTTAAAAGGGAATCATGTTCTACACGGAGAATACTTGACATTAGCCAACTCCATTTCAGGAAAACTGATAATTATGAGTGGAAAAAAGTGGTCCTTTTTTAGCAGGAATTTAATTTCTATTGCACTCAGATTCTTATTTGCCTTTCTGCAACTTGGATCCTGATTTGATGCTGCATTTTTATCTTTGCTATTTCAAATAGGATTTCAATCATTGCCTCTTAGCATCGTACCATATCATCACTCAATTAGTACAATTTTATGGTTACATGCATCTCTCTTGGAACATATTCCTTACAATTTCAATGTTGGTGCTCACTAATGAAAATGTTAAAACGTTTCTATCCAACTCTCAAGGGTCAATATGGGATCTGATCTTATTCTGTGATTGGCTCTATAAATAGAAACCAGAAAACTCAATGTTTTCATATCCAGAGTAAGAAGTTTGGTCTTACATGAACACAAAAGCTCATGCTTGATAGCCAAGGATGACTTGCCTGACCTTCCATTCTTGGAAGTTTTCTAGTCTTTTTTCACTTCACCTAAAATGTCCAATTTGGACATCAGGCTCGTCTCCTTGGCTAGTCTGGCTAACTTTTGTTTTTTCATGATAGGCCTAATCTTCTCTTCGGAAGCTTCTCACTCAATGCATGCCTAGAAATGGTGAGTACCAAAAGCTCCATCCCCCAAGCATTGTGCATGCATCTTGTTTTATCAGAATATGTTATGCGTATTAAGTTGCTTATTACTATATTATAGTGACCATTATTGTCCTGATAAGGATGAGATATCATTCATTTTTCCAAAATTGTCATTGCTCTTTTAGAAATATTTATTTCTTGTGTTTTGCTTAAAGGGAATCTATAATATAATACAAGTTCGGACCAAGCTGTCCACTTCAGCCCTTGAAATCCTCTCAGCCTCCCATTTGATTTTTTCTATTTTTATAAAATTTTGGAATTTTATCTATATATTAATCATATATAATACTCCCTCCGTCCATGATAAGTGTATCATGGAGGAGTGGACACGGATTTTAAGAAAAAATAGGATGTTATGTGGTAATTTTGTAAATATTGAGATGTGATGTGATGTATTATATTGGAAAGTGTGTGGGTTCATGTACTAAAGTGGAAACAATACACTATTTGTGGACGTCCATTTTTAGTAATAATGATACACTTGTGGACGGAGGGAGTATTATATATTTTTATTTTCATATAGGCATATGATATTTATATTATATTTTTATTTTTATGTATATTATAGATCATATTATATATTATTCCATATTTAAGTATTATTTTAATAAATATAATATACATAGTGATATATTAATTTGATATTTATATTTTGATAATTAATTTAATAATAATTCATATAGATTATGTACAATATATTAAAATTTAATGAAAATTAATAAATTATATAAAAATGTCTAGATTTCTATATTAGATTATATATTTTTCAAATATAATAAAAATAAATTATATAAAATTTTCTAAAGCTCACATTATTTGAAAATATTTTTTTAATATATATAATTTATTAAATATGATTATTATAACATATTTTTAATTATTTTATTATTCGAGCCAGATATATTTTTGAATATAGATAATAAAAATTGAATGAATCGTATTTTTTTATTAAAATAATAATATATAAATATAATATAGTGTATAATCTTCTTATTTATTTATATATCCTATATTAATTGTATATTATTTCATATCTAAGTATCATTTTCATTAATATAAAAAATAGTCAATGAGCGTATTTCAACGTATATTTGATAATTCAATCAAATTGATGATTTTTCGGCCATATATCATTATTATATAATGAAATTGAACTTCATTAGTTATCCATTACTAGATATATATTTTAAATGTATTTTATTATTATACTTTATATGTATTTCTTTTATCTTTAATCGAAAAAATTAATATTCCTAATTATTTGTCATACTAATTAAAAATATCCAAACTTATGTATTTTTTTGTTCGAGCAAATATTGAATTCAATTTATGTTTTTTTAATAAATCACTATATATATATGTATATTATTTATGAAAATCTATATATTATTAATACTATTATGATTATACGAAAATGCTCACCCGCCCGCGGTGGGCATTTCTTAATGCGCCCGCGGTTGATGTGGCATGCCACGTAGATAGATATTAAAACTTAAATATTTTTTATTAATTATCACTTTCCGACTAGGGTTTATTGGTTAGGGTATAGTTTAATATTTTTTAATAAATAATAATAATAAAAATAAAATTAATAAAAAAACGAAAAATATAGTGACTCGTATGATGATGTGTCAATGATGTGGCATTGCCACATCAACCGCGGGCGCATTAAGATGTGCCCACCGCGGGCGGTGGAGCGCTACTCTATGATTATAATCTTATGTGACACTCTCAAATCACTTCATTCATATATATCTAAATTCTCATAATTTTGAGATTAAAAAATATATTAATCATATATAAAATTATATATTCTTATTTCCATGTATTATATGATATATATGTTATGCTTTTATTTCTATATATATTATATATTTTATTATATACTACTCTATATCATTTTCATAAATATAATATATATATAATGATATATTAATTTTGTATGTATATTTTGATAACTAATTTAATAATAATTTATATAAATTATCTACAACTTTTTTCAAATTTGATGAAAATTAATAAATTGTATGAAAATATCTAGATTTCACATTATTTGAACAAAAAATAATTATAATTTATAATTTATCACATATGACTATTATAGCAGATTTTTAATTATCTTATTATTCTAATGATCCATATATAATTTTCAATATAAACAATAAAAATTAAAAATTCATATTTTTCACTAGAATAATACTATATAAATATAAAATAATATATAATATCTTATTTATTTATATATTCTATATTAGATTATATGTTATTTCAAATCTAATGAGAATATACAAATCGTACATAAAAATTGATAGAGTTCACATTATTTGAAAATATTTTTTTAATATATATAATTTATTACATGTGATGATTATAACATAACTTTAATTATCTTAGTTTCGAACAATCCACATATATTTCTCAATATAGATAATAAAAAATTAAGAATCGTATTTTTTATTAAAATAATAATATATAAATATAAGGAAGTATATAATTTTCATATTTATGTATCATTTTCATTACTATAATATTTCGATGCATTTTTTAAAATTCAGTCAAATTGATGATTTTTGACCGTATATCATTATTAGATAATGAAATTGAGTTTCATTATTTCCCAACATATTAAGTTATCTATTATTTGGTATATATTTTAAAAGTTTTTATTATTGCAGTTTACATGTATTTTATTTAATCTTTAATCAAAAATTAACATTTCTAATTATTTATTATAATAATTAAAGATATATAAACTTATATATTTTTTGTTCGGGAAAGTGATGAATTCAATTCATGTCATTTTATTCTCTATTCTACAATTAGGCCATGAATTTAGACACCTAAATATACACAACTTTTTTAATTTTATCTTCTACTTTACAATATATAAAATTAAGGGATAATGACCTGTAAATAGATAAACTATCCACGAATTCTGGTATTGCACACGAACTAAAAAAGTCTGCCGCACAATACATAAACTACATATTCTTCGCTTTTTTGAACATCGGGCTTATTCAGGTCAAAATAGTGATAACATGGACCCGAAAATGAAGTGGAAGTCCACCTAAGCCTAAACGATGTCGTTTTTCATTAAAACAAATAGGATAAAAATCAAACGACCCGAATTAAGGCTTAGGTGGACTTTCACGTCATTAATTCGGATCTATGTTATCTTTATTTTGACCAAAATAAGCCCGAGGTTCAAAAAAGTGAAAAATAGGTAGTTTATGTATTTTGTGGCAAATTTTGTAGTTCATGTACAATAACAGAATTCGTGGATAGTTTATATATTTACAAACCATTATACCTAATATTAATACATCACTTCAAATTTTCTCATTTTATATATATAATTTTTGAATAAAAAATGAGTATATATATTTAAATTGTAATCAAATTATGATTATATAGAGAATGATTATAATGAAAATACATCTGTTTGTGTTAACTAAAAATAAATTTGAATCATCCATATTTTTCATTCAATGAATATAATTAAACTATACCTGAATCAATAAACCATAGTCAGAAAAAAATAACAAATTCCCTATGTTTAGGGATCAAATATTTTAAATAAGATACTTACCAAAATTATCTTTTAATATGTATCATTGATCTAAATAATTTAACAATCAAGATTTATTTTTAGTTAACTCATAAATAACCATTTTTATTTGATATCTTCCCTATATATATATAAATAAATAAATTCATATAATTTGAGTTTATTTTTATTATTATAAAAAAATATTTAATGATTATATTTTTATATATATTTGATTTTTTAATCAAATTAATGATTTTTGGTTATACATCATTATTACCTACGTACTAATTTTTCTATCAGTGGGTAGATATTTTAAATGTATTTAGTATGCTTTAAATGTATTAAATGGTTCATGTTATTTAAAAAAATTAATATATATAATCTAGGGATAAAAAATTTAAATATTCACTTTAATAATTAAAAGATAAATAATACACATTTAAAAATAAAGAGATAAAAATATTCACATATATGAGCACATTAGAAAATTGATTATGTGTTTATGTATTTCATTTCAAAAAATAATTTAAATTATATGAGCACATGAGAAAATGTGTGCATTGTAATTAAAAATAAATTATTTAAATAAATTATTCACACTCAATAAAAATTATATATATTTAATTTTGTAGCAAACACGAGTATATATATTTAATTTTTAATCAGATTGTGAATGTATATATACATATAAATAAATGAATTTATATAATCTGAGTTTATTTTCGTACGGGTTTGGACATGTATGAATAATTAATAGATAAAGATATGTAACAAGATATTTATCAATTTTGAGATGAATACACATACATAAAATTAAAATAAATTGATTATATTTTATAAATATTCAAATATAGTTTATTTTCATCAATAATATTTATTTATATATATTTTATATATTTGAGTTTATAACACAATATTATTATATGGGCGTAAGACGAAATCAATTGGTTCACGATTTAGAACATTTGAATCCGAAACCGAAATCGAACCACTTCCTATACAGTTACGATTCAGAATTTTAATAATTTTTTACGATTCGGTTCCCAAAATCACCGATTACGATTCTTTTGAACACCTCTAATAATAATGGGTATTTGAATTATTTTTACTTTACTTTAGAATGAATATGAGTATATAAATTAAATTTAAAGATATTCAAAAAAAATATATTAAGTTGTTAGTACGAGTCTACTAATATACAAGTTTACGAAGATTTAATATATATATATATATCAAGTTGTAAATTTCTTTTTTCATTAAGTTTGGAACGATTGCAAGTTTATTATTAGCAAGTCAAAATTAACGGTTTTTTACTATATATGTTTAGTACTACCTCTGTCCTATTAATTAGCTTGACACAACTTGATGAATAAAATTGTGTCATGTCTATTGATATATCAATAAGTAGTTAATATGTCTGTGATAATAAATAGTAATAAAGGAAATGGTGTCAAAAACTTTTATAAATTTTATAAAATATTAATTCCGTCGGATTTCGACGGGCAACAATCTAGTACAATATAATAGATATATATGGAGGCAAGGTGACATGCAATTTGATCAATAAAAGTGGTGACACTTGGGCCTCATTATCTGGGCATGAGGTCTGCATAGTGGCTGTACATTAATTTGCTGTGCTGAGCTTCGCACCTTGCAATAATTCATGGTGAGTGACACATGTTGAAAGCTAAAGAAGTGAGGCCACCTTTACATGAAGATTGAACTAAATGATGCCAAGTCTCTTAAAACCCTTCAATTTTATCCAGACAAAATCAATCAATGCAGTTTTGCCGACATAAAATCTTGCCGACATAAAATCTGCTACCAGAATAACTACTCTTTTGACTACTAGCGCTTTCATGCTCTTGTCTGCTAATGAATGCATATGTAGATAATGTTTTATCGTTTATTTACCCATTATGTATCATCTAAGTATATCATATGCAGGTAAATCTTCATTAGTTCGCAAATGAAACGAAATAAACAACTATGATCCCTACTTGTTATATAATATGTGAAAATTATTGGGCATAGCAAATTTACATACATGTATATATGGGAAGTGAAAAATACAAAATGAATAGACGAGTAGTAGAAAAGGGAAGAAAGGAAGATAAGTTAAAGATAGGTAGGAAGAGTGTGTGTGGTTATCCGTAAATGCAAGAGGAGGTAGAATGGTGACACATGTCCGAATCCATGTTGCTGGAGCTCAACAACTCATTCCAATGTAGCTACGTGTCCTCTACCTTTATCTCTTATGTCTTCACCCTCCCATTTCCTTCCTCTATAAGTATTAAACCCCATTCCCCACCATTTCCATAACATCAAACATACATTCATAAATATATAGAAGCAGTTTTGATTAAGTTGGATATCAAGTGTTTAATTAAGAGAGAGAGAGGATGGCACAATACGGAAGGCAGACCGACGAGTACGGCAACCCCATCCGCCACACTGACGAGTACGGCACCACCGGCACCCACGGCGGAGTTGGAGGGATGACTCATGGTACCACAGGTGAACATATGACCGACCAGTACGGCACCGGGGGAGCCTTCGGGACTCACGGCACCACCGGCACGGGCACCCACGCCGGAGTTGGAGGGCTTAATACTGGGATGGCGACGGGAGGCGTTGGCGGCCAGCACCGCCGCTCCGGAAGCTCCAGCTCGGTATGATCGATCCATCCATCACTCTGTATAGTGTGTGTGTGTGTGTGTAATGATGGAATAGAATGATGTGTTATATTATTGTATTTGCATGGCATGCAGTCATCGGAGGATGATGGGGAAGGCGGTAGGAGGAAGAAGGGATTGAAGGATAAGATAAAGGAGAAGCTGCCCGGCGGCAAGAGTGAGGAACAGGCTTACGGCACCACGGGCGGTGGCGTTGGATACGAGCAGGAGCATCATGAGAAGAAGGGAATGATGGATAAGATCAAGGAGAAACTGCCTGGGACCCACTAGAAGAAGAAGAGGAGGAAGAAGAAGAATAAGTTGGCTCCATTTTATTTGATGTTGAGGCCATAATAAGTAGGCTGCCAGCTGCCTCTCCTTTATCTCCTTCACTGGGGGTAGTAGGGAGGGGGCGTTCGTGTGCATGCGTGTGTGAATTTACTACTGTATTTACCTCTTTGTTTCATGTGTGCTTTCTTGAGAGTAATATACCACTTTTTAATATTGAGTATGCGACATACATCTTACATCTGATGATAATTTTTTTAAGAATAATTTGATAATATTTTTTGAAGAAATGCCACATTAAAAGGTGTCATATTGTATTTAGGGATCTAAACCGAAAAATATGAACAAAAAAATTGATCCCAATTAACTTAACCTAAAAAACGAACCGAAAAATTAAATAATTTTTCGGATTCAGTTAAAAAATGAAAAAGAAGCCGAATACTTTCAAATTTTCTTGTTCAAATAAAATAAAAAAATTCAACAGACAACAAATTTATCACATAATTCTAAGTTTTCACTAGCTCTCTAAATTCTAAATTTTCATGTAGCTCTTTCCAAGCTTCAACCCTACAATTAAAAATTAAAATTATGATTTTTCGTTTAATAAATAAAATAACTATGATACAAGAGTAAAATAAAATAAGGTTAGTTATGAAAATGAAAAATAGCATGCAAGTTTTATATGAAAAGTGAACTTGTAAGCCCAAAAAATCTAAATAATTATTTACATGTGAGATGAGAGAAGTCATTGTATTTTTGTTTACATACTTTCATCGGTATACATGAACAATAAATTATATTTTTGGAATTAGAATATTAATCAAGATATCTGATCGTCAAATATCTTGTAGAAATGAAAACTCGGTGGGTGGGTCCACATAAACCAGGATAGAAACCGATCGGGTTTTGAAATTTCTTGACCAGATTTTCTGTCATCAATAGTACGTATTATTATCATGCTAAATCAATAAAATTATTTTGTCAAACTTCATATAAACTTTACCAAATCATAGCTAAGACACACTTTGACTAAGGATAATTTTGGAAATTTACATCAAAGTGGATACTTTTCTTGTATAGTTTTTAGAAAATGAGCATTTTTCATGAGTACTATTATGCATATAGTACCAAATATAAATACAATATATTTTAATTTTGCATTAATTAAATTAATTCTTAAAAGTTTTATTATCACATGTGGATCATATTATACGATCAATTCAAGATGTTCTAAAATTAAAAAAAAAATTACAAAATTTAAAAATGGCGCTTTTATAAGTTGAATTGAAAAAGGTGGTGGGCTGGGGCAGGCTAATAGGCATTACTGCATTAGACCAGAAGAACAAGGCCCAAATAGCTTTCATAGTAGAAAGGCCGTTGATCGTTTTCCACAATGAACTTCAAATACATCGCCGATGTCACTATCCGACAACGTTAAGCACCCGCCATATGTGATCTCATGACAGATTTCTGTGCTGCTGCGATGCATGGATTCTTGGCTGCAGTGATTACTGGTAAACGATATATGCATAATTGCTTTGAAAAGAGTTGTTTAGAAGAATTTTGCTGTTTATTGATATTTATCAACTTTTTTTTATTCATTTTCATATTTTTCAGCTGCTATTGTTGGTGCAATTGGAGCCGGTAGTGTGGCTGTACCAAGTACTAGTTGCTACGTCCTCGATAACACTAGCCACATTCGTGATTTTGTATCCTTATATGCTATACATGTTTCAAAAGTCGGAATGCAAACAATATGCGATGATGTTTTAGGCACTTGGAAATAAAGGAATTGGTTTGTGTATATAGGTTCTGTTGAGTGTGTAAATCTTAATCTTGTAAGCTATCTTGCTGCAATGAATGATGGGATATGTATGCAGCTATAAACAATGATGTCTTTTATGTTGAAGTGATCTTTTGACATCCTAAATAAAGGGTTCATTTCTTGTTGATTGAGGGCAAGCACGGTGTTTTGATGCATATGGCCCCGTTGTTTCCCGTTTATCTAATTTCAAATTGCTTTACTTTAATTATTTCCTTAGAGTAGTTTGGTTGGACATCTTTTCGAGTATGATGATGAGAAGGTGATGCTATTTTGTGATTAAGATATCATAACGTATTGAAATCGCCTCTCTCTTGTACTGATGACTTTCCTTCTGAAATCACTATATTTATGCAGGATCCTGATTTGGTGGTACGGTTCTGTAAAGATATCCAGACTAGATCCCAGCCTGCAGTAAGCCCTAGGCCCCTTCTCATTCTTTTCAAATTCCATTCCGAGTTGTCCAATAACAGTTTTACTCAAATTTGAAACCTCTGTAATAAAGTCAAAAAAAATATTCTCAAATGTAAAGTTATAGTCAAGAATAGGGAGGTATAATTTTAATTGTTTCTCGTTTGTTGCCTTACCTAACATATGATCTATTGTTGTGAAACAATATCAGAAATTATGATTATAAAAATTATTACTTCTTTCGTCCCATTAAAAGCGGTCATAATGGATTGGACATGGAGATTAAGAAAGTAAAGTTTTGGCCTTTAAAAAGGTGAGGGCTACTATTTTAAGGCAATTTTTTCCTTTTTGGTAAAGTGGCCACTTTTAATGGGACGACTCAATTAAGAAAGTGGCCACTTTTAGCGGGACAGAGAGAGTTTAATTTATCGGTTTTGAATTCATCGAGTGCTAGACATAAACCATTATTTACAATGATATTGCTATTTTTGACCATACAAAAATGTGAAATCATTATGAAGAGGATGGACTATTTTATTTTTAAAAAACTAAAAATGTCCTATCTTTGAGCTGAATAAGAATCAGGCGTATATGTTTTTTCTTATGTTTCTGTTTCAAAAGGTAGTAACTTGAGGCATGTCCAAGTGCTCATCTTCCGATTGTTGAGTGTGTATGTGTTCTGGAGTAAATTGCAGTATTTACCATAATGATTTGAGTCCTTAACATGTATCATTCTAATTTTTTTTCTACATGTTTGTGAACTATAGGGATATGTAGATTTTGGAAGATTTGACAGATCCAGTTATTTTACTGCCAGTTCTGGTGTTGCTAACTTTGTTCAGGTTAGTTTGCATAGATATCATGAATTTCTATTTATGGAGGTGAATTTAATTCTCAACATTATCATTATGTATTATAATTGTCTAGTCTTTGCCTGTAATTAGTTGAACAGTGCAATGATTAAGATGCTTCATATACAAAATCTCTGTCATGCTTATCTTATAAGAAGCAATTTATTTCAAAATTTAATATGAATGTAGTTGTATCATCCTCCCGGAGAATTTGGATCCTGTAATTCTGATTTTGCGCTAAACAGAAATTTATTGAGATTGTATAATAAACAGCCTCCACCTTTTGAACAAGTTAATGGAATACTTTGTTATATGACCTTTCCATAGTCTTCATCCCGCCTTTTCAGGGATACTATAATGGTGACCTGAGGAACTGTGAAAAAAGCTATGATAAACTGGGACGCACGGCTCTGGTGGGAGAGATTAATTATTGCTCCATAGAATTTTGCATGTCTCATGCGGTTCAGTCTTTTCTTTCTGTTAGGAGTATTGTTGAAAAGGGAATTCATGCAACTACATTTGCATTTATGACTGTAGCACACCATGTTTTCCTGACAAATCAACGTGTTATACAATTTTCAGGTAAATATTATTTGCGGAAGTTGTCCAAATGGACAATGTGTAGGTATGTGAAGCTTCATTATCACTTCACTCAATGTTAGATCTGAAATCATAGAAAAGACATTGTCTGTTTGGATTCACCTGTTCTTGACATTATCAGCACCTCTCCTTTATTTAGATGATATGTATTGTTGTGCTAGTGTTTGTTGAAATCATAGAAAAGACATTTTAAAACTAAAATGTACAACTGGTAGCTTTTTAGGATCACCGAGTGTCGCAATGATAAGTATAACGTGCTTATACCATGATGGGTTTCACAAAATTGTATCAGCCTTGCATATCAAAAGCTCATCTGCTGACTCTGCCCATGGCAATAGCTGCTATCTATATTGTATATGCTGTTTCTGGTATCTTGCACATGGAATGGGCATCCTAATCTAAAATTCTTCTCTGCATACAATATGTTTATGGCTATTGTATTTGATATACTGTACATTTATGATGTAGGTGGACTTGGATGCATCTGTAGTGTTTCTTATAAATCTCCTTGCAGGTTTTCATACAAAATTCTGGCTATTATACTTTATTTGTATATTTTTTACTAAGTCAAGTAAAGCCTTCCTGTGATGTTTAGTAGTAGTACACACACACTCACACACACGCTTACACTTTATGCCTGTGTTTGCAACAACATGAGTCATCCCCAGATATTACGTAAAGAGGATTATTTCCCTTTTTTGGAAAAAAAATTGTTTAGTTATTATTATTCTCTCAGGATGTCCCGTGTGATTTGCTTATTGCAAAATGGGCATTGTGTTATATGTGGTTTAGAAATCTTAGATGATGAAAAACAGCAAACTGATCAATGTTTTCACTTGTGTGTTGTTTCTTTTAAGAAGTCATACACCTATTGAGAGAAGTAGTGCCTGCATTGACTCGTGAACTAAAAAGATGAGCTAAATGTGAAGATAAAACATATAATTTAGCATGTCAGTCAAACTTGTCATATTTTTTTTATCTCTCTAGTATTTGTTATATTTATTCATGTTGCTTCAACAATACTGTTCTTATGTTCTCATTTTTCTCTGATTGTGTGGCTTGTTTATGCAGAGTACTCATTGATCTCGCCCTACCATGCGTGGAGCCAGGCCCACGGGTATTTGAAGGCTTCACAGTTGGTTTTCATCCGCGGTCATGGGAAGTTGTAAGGAGCTCTATTGTTCTGTTAACTTTGCTTTCAATAGCCAACTTGGTGGTGAACTAATTTTCTTATCTAAATTAATCGTGAATGGGTTTTAGGTCTACAATGGCTTGACTCAATTGGGTTACGAAAAGGCTTATGATGAATTTAGGTACTACTTTTGGCCATATCTTCACTTTCGTATTTCTTTCACTCTGCATGCATCAAGACTCAATTGTCTCTAAGTTTCTTTCTTCTTTTTTGTAATGTTATGTTGTATGTAGCCATATGACAAATGGTTTGTATTGTTACAGCTTCAGCACTGAGCAAAGAGATGTAACCCTATACCTAACATCAGTTGCTTCTCTCTCGGATTTAGTGAAAAAATCCACAATCAAGGTTAATTATCACTTTGATATCTGCGTGTATTTACATCAGTGTATTTAGAGCACCTAGTTTCAACCTTTTAATTCTTCGTCTTTTTTTTCCTCTTTCTTATATCGGACCGCCATCTTTTTCCAGATTTCTCCAAAGGAAGGATTGGATGTTAAGTTGTCGGGTTCAGGAGCAAATGGCAGCCCACCAACTACTTTGTCTCCCACAATGATAACTGTGGAATGGAGATGTAAATATCTTCATGAATCGCCACATGTGATTATTTGGGCTTAGTTTTATGTTGGTACTATCCTACTGATGTTATTGCCTTGCTTCTTTATAGGTGCAAAAGCTCTAGACATGCCTTACGAAGTTGAAATTACAATTCCAGTAGAGAATTATGATCCAATTCATTTTACTTTGGCAAAGATGTGCGGTAAGCACGAAAACTTCAATATTCAACATCTCACTAGTGTTGATATGTTTTCTGCATTTTCAAATCTCTGCTCTCTCTCTCTCTCTATCTATCTATCACATCCTTCTTATAATTGTTTCAGTCCATGGTCTAGTAAAACTAGTGATGCTGATCATACATGCTATTTTCCCATACAAACTGTATAGAGCACAGTCAGGACGAACGTGATGTATCTATGAGAGGATGGGCTATCTTTGGAATAATCGCATGCATGTATGTCATTCTTACCTTTTCCACCTGCTGAGTTCCATGAATCTGCTAACTGCATAACACGCTCTTCTGAAAGCAGATTAATTGTCAGTTTGACACTGTCATGCATTGGAGGTTTTATTTACAGGACCCGTGTGCAAAATCTGGTAGGTTACATTACATATGATGCTGAAATGAATCTCCTTCTCCTTAATTTCCTGTCATATCATTGCATTTAAACCATGAGATTGCGCATATTTCAAGTTTTATCCTTCATTTGCAGCACAGTCTCGATGCGGTCCCTGGAATTGCTATATTATCAGCATGTTTGGAAACTGTAAGTACACATTATACGGCCACTCTGAGTGCAATCCTTTTTAACTTTAATGATTAATTAATGTTATACAAGCTTCCATGGGTAGACTTAGTTGGCCGAGCTACCAATGCTTACTAGGTTGAGCTCAAGTCGGTATCCTAGCTATATTGCATCATTATGTGACATATCGTACTATGCTAATAATGATTATACAAACTGTCAGTGAGAATATAGTAGAGGTTTCAACTAGAGGCCGAGCTATCTAATGTGCAGCTACAAGTAGTAACTGTGTGTCGCTAAGAAGGCTGTAATTTATGCTTATACAGCTCCACTATTTCTTCTGAAAATACACAGGCAAATGGAGGCGTACCAAGGTATACGCACCCGGGAAACACAAGCGATCCCTTCGTAAATCAAACTACATGGGAGGAGCAGCCAACTTCTAACGTAGAGCTGCCACGACAAGTGAAAGGACTTACGGTTCATTCTGACCATGCATCAAAAGCCCTACCATAACTTATTCTTCATCTTCTTACCCCCACTGGTTTTAGGTTGCCTTTTATTTCTTGCATGTGTTTCAGACAATCTACAATGTTCGAAAGGAACTTATGTAGTTGAAAAGAGAAAAAAAGTCAAGGCTGAATTGTTCAGTTTCGTGTGTGTGTGCATCTATCTTTGTATTCTATATATTTATGCAAGTTATGGAAGCAAAGGTTAAATTAATGGCGTCCATTTAAAGATTTGATACCGTTAGTTTAATTGGTCTTTCTTTGAAATCTTTGTCTTGGTCCAAATTTATGTAACCCCACTTCAACTTTTTTGAACAGTATATATATGGTTTGTTAAGAGGCAGATAGAATGCTAATTTGACCTGCAAATTTGTAATTCTAAAAGTATTAGAAATTTATTACAGTTTTGGTCAATTTATGAATGGAACAAGTTAAACAAGAAATTTACTCAACCATTTCGATTTTATGGCTATTTCATTGATGAAGGGAAAAAAACAAAATTGATTACTGATAGGATATGGCCCATCAATAAGGCCCAATGCCCAGAAGCAGCTCGGCGGCCCAACACCTCGGCCCATCAAGAGCAGCTCGGCCGGCCCAATAGCATGGCCCACTTACTATAAATAGCCATAAACCGCCTCTCTCATCTATAAATACTAGATGATAGTTAAATTAAGGAGGATAGACAATCACTTTCTGTAATCTATATTTCAGCTCTCATCTAATTCATAATAAAAGAGCTCTCCTCTCCGTGGACGTAGGCTTCATTAAAAGTCGAACCACGTAAACCCTTCGTCATTTAAACCCCTAACTATCGTGTAAATCTCACCTCGAAAATCGGCGATCGATCACTGGCGCCGTCTGTGGGAAATCGAAGTAAATTTTGTGTCCGATCACTATTTCCGAAGTGAAAACACAATGGTTAGATCCACCCGATCTACTGCCATAGCTGCTGCTGCTAAGGGAAAGCAAAACGAGGCTGATATACCTCGTAATCCACCTCGTCTATCTACTAACGAAGAGGATGGACGCTATGCTCGGTCTGCCCGGCAGGCCACGAACCGCCGAACTCCCGAAGGGCATGTAGAAGATGTCCTTTCTCACCGAGCTGATGACTCTGTTAGCAGTGGAAGATTGAATCAAAACCATCAAGGGAATGCCACACTCCAACCTCTGCTCGGCCATGCGCTCAAAGCATATCTAGACCTCCACGAGCAAGATTTCCTCAAATTCGCCGAACAACATCAACAACGAGGTCAATGCGAAGAGGATAAAGCAGGTCCGTCACAGCGACCCCAGGCTTCGGAGCAAATTGCCGAGGAGAAAGATGATGAAGTTTTCCGAAGACAGCATAATCGCCGAGGTAACATTATTTCACCTCGGCGAGGTTCAACATCACCTCGTCAAAACGTCGACCATTACCGACGTGACGAGGAACAGCGAAGAAAGACTCCACCTCGTCAAAACGTCGACCAGTACCGACGTGACGAGGAATACCGAAGAGAGAAGACGCCACCTCGTCGAAACGTCGGCCATTCTCGACGTGACGAGGACGACCACCGAGAGGGAAGATTCACTGTTTACAGCAGAATCATTACCCCCTTCACCAACAAAATTCTCTACACACCACTCCCTTCAGCATACAGGGTCCCCCCAATCAAGCCCTATAACGGTTCGTGCGACCCGAGCAACTTTTTGTCGCAATACCAGTATAACATGCTGAATCAGGGACTGGCCGAGGATGTTTATATGTGCAAAGTCTTCCCCGAATTGTTGGTGGATAATGCACGGAAATGGTTTGACAACCTTCCTCGCAGCAGCATAGGGTCGTACGCCGACCTGCTAGATGCCTTTGAAAGGCGTTTTTTCCAGAAAGCCGAAGCCAAAATGAGTTCGGCTCAACTTCTCACCTTAAAACAAGGACAAGGAGAATCCATTAGCGACTTCCTAGCTCGGTTCTACAACGAGAGCCTCAAGGTCGATCGTCTCTCCGACGATGTCCTCATTTCGGCGTTTCAAAACGCCATTCACTCCGGCACACTTTTCAGGGAGCTCGTGAAAGAGCGCCCCCAAACCTCCAAACAGCTGTGGAGGATTGTTGATGCCTTTGCCGAAGCGGATGAGGCGGACAGAAAGAAACGAGCCACTGACCGACCTGAAGGTCAGGATAAAAGGAGAAGAGAAGAACGAGCTGATCAAGGGCAGCATCGACGAGGCGCTCTTGAGAGAATCCAACGAGGTCCATTAGCATCTCGCCTCGGACCTCGGCCTAATCCAGAACAAGATCGGATCGCTCCGCTGAACCGATCTCGGGCAGAGATTTATGAGCTTCACGCGAACTTATTCCAAAGACCTCCACCGCTATCCCGAACTGGATCAAACAGACGATCACGGGATAAATACTGTGAGTTCCATGGCGGCTACGGACATGATACCGAGGAGTGTCGCAATCTTGCCTCGGAAATCGACCGCTTAACACAAGATGGCACTCTAGGAAGAGACCGAGGTCAAAATCAACCGGATACTCAACCTCGGGGCAGAAGCAAACGAAGAAGGAATAGGGGAGAAAATTGCAAACCCCAAGATAAGAAGACAAGACGGGATGACGAAGACGATGGCGAGAATCAACCTCAGTATGACGGAGTCATCGCCGCCATCATCGGAGTGCCCCAAGGCTCAACAAGGTCGTCGCTGAAGGCAGAAGCTCGGAACCGACCCACAGAGGAGCCTTCGTACAAAAGGTTCAAAAAGGACGAGGTCGTTATTTTTTCTAATGACGACCCTGTTCCTCATGCCTTGCCTCATCAAGATGCCACTATTATCGAAGCCGTGGTAGCTAACAAGTTGGTACACCGAGTCTTTGTTGATAGTGGAGCCTCGGTCAGCGTACTCTTCAAAGGTTGCTTCGGCAAACTTGACATCGAAGAAGCGCGCTTAAAACCAGCACCCATTCCATTGAAGAATTTCACACAAGGGGAGACCTCAACAGATGGAACGATCTCACTCCCCGTGACGGTAGGACGAAGTCCATTATCCACTACAAAGATAATCCACTTCTTCGTCGTCAAAGCCAACTCTCCCTACAACATTATATTAGGCAGAGATTGGCTGATAGCGACACGAGCAGTATGCTCGGCCTACCACTTGATGATCAAAATACCTTCAAAGAATGGAGTTATCACGCTTCGGGGAAATCAAACACAGGCCAAGGAGTGCATGCAGGTCGCACTCCGAGGTTCTGGTGTACAACATCCCCAAGCATAGCAATTACAGAACTCCGGCGCGCCGAAGTCAACCTCGTCTGCTGCAGAACCTCTAGAAGACGTCGTACTCTATGAAAACGATGTGTCCAAGATCGTCAAGGTCGGCTTCGTCGGAGGTGCCGAACTCCGAGGTCAAGTTATTCAACTACTTCGGGAGTTTAGAGACATTTTTGCCTGGTCTCCCTTAGACATGACCGGGGTATCACCAGATATTATAACTCATCACCTCCACATCGACCCCGAGGTGAAACCAGTTCGGCAAAAGCAACGAGCCTTCGCTGCCGAAAGAAATCAGGTGATACGCAACGAGGTGCGCCAACTACAACAAGCTGATATTCTGTTCGAGGTGAAATATCCGACGTGGTTGGCCAACCCCGTGATGGTGAAGAAGCAAGTAGGGGGATGGCGCATTGTGTTGATTATACCGATCTCAATAAACACTGCCCTAAAGACTGTTATCCCCTCCCCAACATTGATAAAAAAGTAGAAGCCCTCGTCGGTCACGAGGTTTTTAGTTTTCTTGATCTGTACAAAGGCTACCATCAAGTCCTTATGACTGCCGAGGACGCTCCGAAGACTGCCTTTGTTACAGACTTCGGCATTTTCGCTTATAAGAAGATGCCCTTTGGACTTAAAAATGCTGGAGCTACATATCAAAGGATGGTTGACAAAATATTTGAACTTCACATCGGTCAGATTGTTGAAGTATATGTCGACGACATCGTTGTCAAAAGCAAAAAAGTCAACACTACCTTAAACGACCTACAGGTCGTCTTCAAATTACTCCGCGAGGTGAACCTGAAGTTAAACCCAGGAAAATGTACTTTCATGGTCCAGTCCGGAAAATTCCTAGGGTGTTGGGTTTCCCGCGAAGGATTAAAAGCTAATCCTGCAAAAGTTAAGGTCGTCCAGGAGATGCAAGCGCCGAAGTCAATACACGATGTACATCGGTTGACGGGCTGCTTGGCTGCATTAAGCAGATTCCTATCTAAAGCAGCCGAGAAGCAACTCCCATTCTTCAAAGTCTTGAAAAAAGCCCCGAGCTTCGAGTGGAATGACGAGCACAAGTCAGCCTTCGAGAGTTTGAAGAAGTACCTCGACAACCTGCCCACTTTATCCGTCCCAAACGAAGACGAGGTTCTTTCCCTATACCTCGCCGCTTCGGACGAATCGATAAGTGCAGTCTTAGTTCGAGAAGGACCTCGGCAATTACCTATATACTTCATAAGCCGAGCTCTAAAAGGGCCAGAAACGAGGTACCAACCTCTGGAGAAGGTCGCACTTGCCCTAGTGAATGCTGCAAGACGACTTCGACCATATTTTCATGCTCACCCGATACAAGTATTGACCGACCTACCACTTCGGCAAGTGCTTACGAAGCCCGAAGCTTCGGGGCGAATAGCCAAGTGGGCGGTCGAGCTTGGCGAGCACACAATCTCCTTTGCACCTCGGCAAGCCATCAAGGGGCAAGCGTTGGCAGATTTCCTGGTGGAAACGATGTTCACCGAGCCTCCGAAACCTACCAAACCTGCCGAGGAGAATATCAAAGAGAAAATGCCGAAGACACCCCCCATAGGTTGTTGGAAAATCTATGTCGATGGAGCGTCAGGCAAAAAGGGGAGCGGAGCTGGAGTTTTATTCATCAGTTCGGAAGGGAAACAAATCCCTTATGCTTTACGGTTAAGCTTCCCAACCACCAATAACGAAGTGGAGTACGAAGCCCTAATAGCTGGACTTCGCCTCGCGCAAAACCTTCAGATACAGGCCGTCCAAGTCTACAGTGACTCCCAGGTCATAGTGAGCCACGTCCTCGGAAAATACGAAGCACGAGATGAAAGGATGAAGAAGTATCTCCACAAGGTTAGAACTTTACAAGAAAGCTTCTCATACTTCGAATTGATACGAATCCCGAGAGATGAAAACGACCGAGCTGATGCATTAAGCAAGCTCGCGTCGTCATCCACAGCCTCTCCGGTAGAAGAAGTCACGACCCGAAGTATAGACGAAGCCGAAGTGAACGCAATAATCGATGACGAGCCGAGCTGGATGACACCACTTCAGGATTATTTAGAAAGAAGCGAACTCCCTGATGATAAAATTGAAGCTCGGAAGCTTCAAAACAAATCAGTCAAATATGTCCTAGATCGGGGAGTATTGTACAAAAAATCCTATCTTCAACCTCTTCTAAGGTGTGCAGGACCCAATCAGGCGGACTACATCTTACGCGAAGTGCATGAAGGATCCTGTGGCAGTCATGTCGGAGCTCGGGCTTTAACCAGAAAGATTATGAGATGGGGATACTACTGGCCGACCATGCTACAAGACGCAGTCGACCTCGTCAAAAGATGCCCGAAGTGCCAAATTCATGCAACAATAACGAGGGTACCTCAAACCGAGCTGACCACCATGCAAAGCCCCTGGCCCTTCATGCAATGGGGAATAGACATCGTCGGTCCCTTTGAGCAAGCCCCCGGCCAACTACGATTCCTAATAGTCGCCATCGACTATTTTACGAAGTGGGTAGAAGCCGAGCCTCTTGCAAAAATTACGAGCAAAAAGGCCCTCAACTTCGTTTGGAAGAGTATAGTTTGTCGCTTCGGTATACCTCACATCCTCGTCTCGGATAATGGGACTCAATTCACGGATAAGGCATTCAAGGAATGGTGTGACGAGCTCAGTATCCAGCAAAAATTCACCTCGGTAGCGCACCCTCAGGCGAATGGTCAGACTGAAGTCACAAACCGGACAATAGTCAAAGGTTTAAAGACTCGTCTCGATAAAGCCAAAGGAGATTGGGCTGAAAACTTACCCCAAGTCCTATGGTCCTACCGAACTACACCTCGGACATCCAATGGAGAAACACCATACAGCCTCGTCTACGGAACCGAGGCAGTAATCCCAGTGGAGATCGGTTTGCCGAGCCCCCGAACTATAAACTTCACAACCGATGCCAATGAAGAAGGCCTCCGAACTAATTTGGATTTGTTGGAAGAAAAGCGAGAACGAGCCTACATACTAGAAGCTCGGTACAAACAACAAGTAGCTCGGTATTACAACAATCGAGTGAAACATCGACAGTTTCAAATAGGCGACCTCGTTCTCAGGAATAATGAAGTTAGCAAGTCAAAGAAGCTCGGTAAACTTGAAGCCACCTGGGAAGGTCCGTATCAAATCCAAGATGTCCTCGGCAAAGGCTCATACAAGCTCGTCCACTTATCTGGGGAGCCAATACCCCGAACTTGGCATATTTCCCATTTAAAGAAATATTATTTGTAATTCATGTAGTTTGAATTTTATTAAGTTCTTTTGTGAAATATTTTTTGTATACTTGCTACATTAGATCCAAGTCAAGCTAAAAACTCCAAATTGAGAGTAGCAGTCAACCACGCGAGGAGACCACTCCTATCGATTACATCGACAAACAAAGAACTTCAAAGCCTAAACTTCGTCCCTAACCGAAGTGGCTACCCGAAGTCTCAAAACTTCGCCTTCAACCACCTGAAGTCTCCAAACTTCGCCTTCAGGCGAAGTAAAACTTCGGTGTCGAACGAAGCTATTACGAAGTACGAGCCAGTCATCACAAATCGAAGCAAACTTGATTACACAAATTAAGTAGAGCATTAGAGAAGTAATGACAAGTAAAGTTGTATTTTATTTCATAAAGTACATATTACAATCAGCTTGGAGGATCTGAGCCCGGAGACCTACTACTGTAACTAAGGTACTTCTCCACGAAGCCCAGACCCGAGCTCGAACTGGCACCACCATGACCGAGCACCGAATCCAAAAAGGCCATCCCCTCACCACGGCCAAAACCACCTCGGCCTCGACCTGAAGGTGCAGATCGACCTCGGCTTGGAGGCACAGCTCGACCTCGGCCGCCTGAAGCGCGCCGCCCTCCACCTCGAGACATGATGGCAAGGGTCTCTTCTCGAGTTCGACCCAGAGTAAGGGGAAGGGCGCCAGCCGAACTCCTTTCCTTCTGACCTGAAGAGGAAGCCTCGAGTGAAGCCTTCTTAGCCTCGATCCACCTCTTCAGCTTCGGGTTCCTCTTCTGAATAATTTTATACATGGATCCGAGCTTGAGGAGCGCCTCTTCCTGCTCGCGAACTTGCCAGGAGTCATCGCCGTACCTTTCTCGGTACTCCCTCGCTCGAGCTCGGACCTCCTTTATTTGTGTAGAGACCTCGTATATGGTTAGGCCACCGCTTCTATGTATACGTTCTTCATACTCTTCATGCTCCTCGCCTATGGCCTTAAAAGTCTGCAGATCGTCCTTGACGTTCTGGAACTTGTCTTCAAGCTCCAGAAACTTCGCATGCTCTTCATCAAGCTTCTCCTGAGCTGACCTAAGCTTCGCCTCGAGCTCGGTCTCGATGTTGGTAGCTCGGCTTTTCCAACACGCGACCTCGACCTCGGCAGCCTCGGCAGCACGACGAAGCTCGCTTATTTGTTGTTCAAAATGCGAAGTATTGGAGAAGTCAAAGGCAGGCTACAGCAGCAAAAAATTAAACAGTTCAGCACAAAGCGCAGTTCAACAACATATACTTTATATATACATGTGGAAAAAGCGCCGCCCTAGCGGCGACGTGATACAAACTAAAAAAGAGAAGAGAAAGCTAACTATCGCCCACCTCGGGCTCCTCAGCGCCGCCCTCACCGCCTCCCTCCTCGGCCTCGGCCGGCCGCCTCCTCGCCAGATCGGCGATGACAGCTTCGAGACTGTCATCCCGATCCGCAGGGCAGCGGCGAACTGCCTCCTCGGAGAGCGGAGCCCTCTCCCGCGCCAGCCTTTCGACCACCGGGATCACCGCGGTGTGTTCCACGAGTACTTCGGCGTACTCCTGCAGCATCTCTTCCTTTGACATCACCTCATACCCGTACTTGACTTTGTCAAGCTCGGGGTAATCCTGGGCGACACGGTCGAGCGCTGCCGAAGTAATCGGCGTACTCATGGCACTCACCAGATGCGCCGCCACTGTGCCGAAATACTTGGAGCGGAAGATCCGCTCGGCGAGGGCTCGGAACACCCCGCCCTGCTCCGCCGCCATCCGGGCCACCCTCTCCTTCTCCTCGGCAAGCTCCTCCCTCAGCCTTGCCGCCTCGGCCTCCGCCGCCGTCGCCTTCCTCTCCGCCGCGAGCAGCTCGACCAAGGTTCTGGCCTCCTGCTCCTCCGCCCTTGCCGCCTCGGCCTTTGCCCCCTCGAGCTCGGCTCTCAGGGCCCTGAACTGCTCGACCCCGCCGACGATGAAGCTCGAGAGGGCACTCAGCCCGTCCAGTGCCACATCGGCCTCCTGCACAGGATATGTTAATAACAGAACAAGAAAAAGAATAGAAGTAAAGACAAACTTCCTCCACTCACCTCGGGGAACGAAGCCATACGCGCCTCCCCCGACCCGGATGCCCGAGCATCCGGGCCCCTCGCCTCCTCCCTCCGAGGCTCCTCCAGATCGATCACGGGTGGAGCCACCTCGGCCTCCACCCTCTCCGCCCTCTCCCGGCGCGGCGTCTCCTCAGCGGCCAAGGTGACCCTCGGCCTCTTCTTCTTCTTCCTCAGCGCGGCTTGAAGAACCTCGGGATCCACTGCAGAAGAAAAACAAAGCATTAAAGTCCAGTTCAGACAAACGAAGTCAAAGTGCTAGTTCGGATAACGAAGACAAACTACACTACGGAGCCTCACCCGGATCCACGTCGGCCAGGGCGTCACATGGGCTCAGCCCAAGCCTAGACAGCTCCTCCTCGGCGTAAGTCCTTTTGACGGCGCCGAGGTCCATCAAGCTCGTCTCGAGCTCGCCGACGGGATCCACCCTCAGTTGAGGGCCGAACTTGGCCACCGACCAGCCATGGAGGGGCACGCCTTCAGCGCGGCAGAAGAAGAATTTCTTCTGCCAATTCGACACCTTGGACGGGGTGACCAACTTAAATTTATTTACTGGTGAAAGGTAAACCCACCCAGTTGGCCCCCGCTTCACTCTAAAAAAACGAAGTAAAGACTCCAGCGACATCGGCCCACCTCGGCGACCGACCTCGACACAAAAACCTATTACCTGCTTAATGGAAGCAGGCGCGAACTGACCCAAGGGGAGCTCGAATCTATCCAAAAGCTCTACAAAAATGCGATGTAATGGCAGACGAAGACCGAAGTAAAGGTAATCTTCGTACATAGTAAAAAACCCTACGGGAGGAGAGCAACCTCTATCCTCCTCCCTAGGTAAAATAAACTCTACAGAATCGGGAAAACAAAATTTTCTCGCTAGATTGCACATGTGGGACTCACTCATAATGGAGGCGCACTCTAAGGCAGCCTCCGACCCAGCTAACGGGGAGTACTCTACGAGTCGGGGAACAGGGGGTAGAGCCGCTCGGGTAAAGACCCTCACGGTGACCCTCGCCGGAACACTCCTAAGCGGCGACGGAGATTCAACAATCTCCCTACCGCTTGGAGTGTGAGAAGAAGAAACAGAGAAGGCAGAAGAGGAAGTGGAAACAGCAGCCATTATAGCACAGTACTTACTTGTTGAGAAAATTTGAAGGATTTACTTCTCGAAGATTGAAGTCGACGATGGCAAAGAGGTTGGAAGCTTTTTGCAGGAGAAAAAAAAAAGATACTAGGGTTGCGAAAAGTGAAAAGTGTTGGTTAGCTTCCAAAGGAAGCCTTTATAGACGTCAAATCACCTTTTCCCAACCGCCTCTTTTTCAAAATCCCGCCCCTTCGGCTCCTCCAACAGAAAAGCGACGCGTGTCACCCACGACCCTCTACAACAGCTGTCTCCCACTGCCACAAGTGTTACCTCGGCTACAGCCAGAGAGTTACTTCTACCTCGGCTACAGCCAG